>JAVJIF010033313.1:0-125575 GCA_038442645.1 Agave tequilana | reverse complement strand
ATGGCAAGCCCCTACCTTGTTCAAAGTTTTATATTCCAGGAAATTCAACCAATTGGCAACAATTTTGCAGTTGAAGTCATGTTGAAAGTGGGGTTAACAAAATTATGTAAAATTTTTGTTGAGTCTTGTCTAGGGGAATTTAAAGGCTTTCTTCCCATCAAGTGCAAGAACTGAAACTGCTTTCCTCTCTTCCTCATGATTATCTTACATAGGAAATCAGAATCAACTAATAAAGAGTTTTGGGTTAACATTAGTTTGAGAAATTGGTAAAATTGATTTAGAAATTTCTCGAGTTTTAGTCGTACACCACAGTAGATCAATTTTAATGGCTAAAGGCTTAGATGAATCCAGTGACTTGTAATTATTTAAATATTAAAGAAACTACTTAACGTCCAAAGCTCGATTCTGTTGATTGTGTTAGTGGTGATTCTGAGAGAAAATATTTTGTGAAGGGATGTTTTTGCAAGAGAACGACTATTTTATCTAAATGACACAAAATTCAATCTGTACTTCTGTAAGTTTCTAAACTTTGTAAGTTAAGTAACCTTTTACATTGAACGAAATCAGAAAGACATTCACTTGCTAAGTGAATGGCAGCACTGACGATCATGTTTGTGTTTGCAACCAAGTGAAAACCAATGCTACAACCAACGAAAACCCCATCTTAACCAATGGTTCCTTTTGCTGCATACATGCATGCACTTTCTTATATAGCTATAATGTGTTTTAAATCTTATATATAATTAATTTAAACACATATACACACAAGTTAAAACATAATATCTATATATAGAAAGTGCATGCATGTGTGAAGATAAGTAACATGATTCATGTCTCTTAATTCCTTCTACATAATTTAAAACACATCAGTTTTCATCATAACTCTGTACTAGATTGTAGAAATTTTATTTCATTATTCATTTTTTTCATTTGCTGTAAAAACTTTAATCCGTCAGATCAAGGTTCTAAATAGCGGCTGGCACGTCCAATATATCGGTTTTTGGCCTATACCGATAACGATATAATGAAAAAATCTGGTCGTATCGGTTTGAGACGATATTAGACGATATTGGCTGATATATCGGCCAAGACATATCAGGCCGATATCGGCCGATATTGCACTTTTTATTAGATTTTCTTTCTTAACGAATCGGGTTCGGGCTTCAACTTCTGAGCCCAAACCTCATCCTTATTTCCCCAAAGATGCAATCAACCCCTACGATTTTTGTTGTATTATATTATGCTATTATTAGGAAGTTGAGAGTCTTGAGACTTGAAAATATTTATTAAATATATAGTTTATAATATTCTTAAATTTTTTTTCTTGTTTATGCATGTCTTGTTTATCACTTTATCTATGTTACTAACGGTAGGTTGAGAAGTGGATTTATTTTGTTTTATTTATATATCAAGTTATATGTGCTTTTTGTAATTCTTATACATATTTATTGCTTTTTGCATGTGAGTCTCTTACTCAAAGATTCAAGCATAAAGTAAGATTTTCATCTTCTTTCTTTCTTTCATGCATCCAATTCCAGGCAAGTATTTTATTACATTGTGCGTATATCACTTAATTGTTTTTCATACATGTCGTCACATATTCATTCAATAGATGATATAGAGAACTTTATAACTACCTTTAAGTTATTAATATTTATATATATAGAATATCCAATATGGACATCTGATATATCTCCGATATATCGCCCAAAATCTAGTATCAAATATGAAAAACCCAAAACCGATATATACCCGATATCCAATATTTAGAACCTTGGTCAGATTTGTAGATTGCATTTGCATACAAATTGTCTACATCCAAACTAATATCAGAATGAGTTGAAGCCGAAAACACAAAGTTGATGGAAGGAGTTAGCTTAATCTAAAAAGGTCAAAAGTCAACATGAGTCAACAAGAATGAAATTTCAAAATTTTCATTTGGTGTTAATCTACCATACCAGGGAGTACTAAATGGAAAAGAATGCTTAGACATGTATTGAAAATATGGGAATCATAGTTCAGGTTTCCAAGGTATGCTTTCATACTCAGAAATACCAGAAACTAGCTTTAAAAATAAAATGCATCTCATGCCAGATGGTTATCTGATCTAATGCTACATCTAAAGGGTGATGGAACACAGGAACAGCAGTAAAAATAAAACAAATTTATTTCTTTATTTTCACGAACACTTTAATATCTCACTGTCAACTCGTCTAAAAAGCAAAAGAAAGACTAAAGCCCAAAGAAACTTGGGTATTTATGACCTATTCACGATTTATTCACATACTAGAGCCTAGAGGAGTTCCATTTTGATGTGTAAAAAAATGAGTGCCTGCTATCATAGAGTTTGAGCCAACAAGTGAAATGCTCCAGTAGTGGCTTCTTGATGTGAGTGACGGTTTATGGATGGATTCCGTGGGCAGTGGTCTCTTAAAGAGAAAATCAATTATATCGTGAAGTGTGTTCTTAAAGTGGTATCAACAGCGAGAGTGATCCATAAGGAGTGATTTTTGTTACTTGTGTGAACCTGATATGAATTGAATATTTAATGAGTCCGTCATGGTAGTTTTTTTTTTAATGCCTAGCAGTTTTCACATATAAAAAGAACGGACACAACTTGGCCCACTTTATCATGAAAAAGGAGCCAGTAATCAAGCATTACGCTAAGACGACTACCTAAAAAATCATAACCATTTTCCCATAACTTAAATAAATAATCATTAATCACAATGATGTCCAAATATTTTACAAGAGATTATATCCCTAAATAAAGATAGTATGCTCTAAAAATTAATAAGACAAACTCGCCACAAGACTTGTTGTACAAGAGTACCTGGAAAAGTCTTAGCAGGCAAAAAGAGTAAATGTCCTAATAATTAATATGAAGGTTAAGACTTATATACAACAGTGTTCTAAAAATTAGATTAATCGGTAGATTAATCCTAATTGTTAGAAGCTCGCATAATATTACATTCAGCGCTCTGATTATGCACTCGGTCGATTAATCGGGTCCAAAACTATTACTCGGGCGATTAATCGGGTCCAAAAAGATTAATCGGACGCTTAATCGGGTCCAAAACGATTAAGCGCCTGATTAATCTGTTATTTATTAAATAGTAGATGAATTATGAATGATACTTTATTATTGTATATTTTGCATAAAGCAATTCTTATGTTTTATTGTTTTTGATTATTTTTTAAATTAACTTATTTAGCAATCTTTCTCCATCATTCTTTAAAACTCACTATTTTGATTGATAAATTAAATATTTTTTTATTTATCTTATTTTTCAGATAAGTTCTTTGATTTATATTTATGTCGAAAAATTTAAAATCTTGGATTAGTAATGTGAAGAGATAAGTTCTCTTACTTCTTCTTTTTTACTATTTATTCATATTATCTTGTTGTTTATCATATCATAGTTTATAACTTCACATCTAAATATCGTCTAATATTTAGGCATTTTCAACAATTAACTGTATATATTTATATGTAATTATGTATAAATATAACTAAATATATTAAATATTCAATTTTGATTAATCTCCGATTAATCATTATTCAGTATTGGACCACATGAATAATGAAACCGATTTTTAGAACACGGCTATACAAGTATAAGAAAGTGATTCCAGAAATCAAGACTAGACGTGGTCCATAACACCTACATGAAAGAAGTATTATCATGATGCAATTATCAGATCCCACTAGTATTTCCTACACTAATTTCTCTTTTTTACTTGAGATTTTTATATATCAACTGCATCATTTAAGTTGGATGCGAGTTCTATTAGTATATAGAATAAACATCCACATAACTTGTAAATTTGTTTTTCGATAGGAGGAGAAAGAAAATCTGTATTAGTTCATCTCATGAACTAAAGTCAAATTTTCAAGAAGAAAAAAGAAGAAAAAAATGAACAATACACTCTCTACGATGATCACTTTGTCAGAAATGTTCGAAACATAGAACTTAATCTAGTTCATTATCGACAATATTTACATTAACAAGCTGCATATCAGTCAATAATGCTCGAAGAAAGGAAAAGTCATTGACAAAAAAGCACACTGGACAACTTAATTTTACCAAAGAATACACATAAATTTAAAACATAAATTTACTTTCTTGACTTGTCCATACCGCTCTTTGACTATGCTTATTCGCCTTAAGAATTCTTTAAGTTTCTGGAGTTAAACAGGACAGTGAACAATTGTTGCTTTAGTCTCAATAAAGGTAAGTTTAGTTCCCTAAGGAAAGAAAATTGTACAACTCTAATCACTCTCTCATTGTCAACTTGAAAGAAAATATTTCTTCTTGCAAGATTTTAGTTGTATTGGCAGTATAAAAGCGAGTTAGAGACAATACCGTTTTTCCTGAAGTTTTTCCTTTTAACTTCTGGGAAAAGAAATCTATACTATATTGAATAATAAAACATGTATTGCCACTATCAGCATCACTACCAACAAAAGCAACAAAAGTTTTATCCAAATTTTTGGGTAGCCACATGACCATTTTTCTCCTTGCAACTCTATGGGAATAATATGAATACTTTGTAAAAGTGTAAAAAAATTAATATGAAATTATGATTGGATAAATTTGAAAGAATTTGATAGGGCATGAAAATTGAAGAGTATGATGGCTGTGAATTATCCTGAATAAGGTGATTTTTTTTTTTCTTAATCATGAATCTCACTATTTAGGCTTTTTATACATACTACTTGATGAATCAGTTGCTGCTAGCCATTTGATTTCCAAATCAAGATATATCATTTGGAATATTTTATAGAATCCTGAGAATCTGACATATAATTACATAGCGCACTGTTAAGTATATTATACCGATTTCTGAATGCACAGTTAATTTCTTAATGCACTGTTAAATATTATCCTGATTTTGCGCACAAATATATGTAATAGGTTCCATCCAATCTTTTATTATAAGTGGGTCATTGTTGAAGATAAACAAGGAAAATTTTGCTACTCCGTTGTGGTGACAGTGCCTTGGAGTTTAAGGTAAAATATATACTTATTCTTCTTCTCATGGAAGAAGAAGTGTCAGTTTAATGGATTTACTTTATCTTACATATCAATGACATGAACAGGTAAGATTACTTTTTAATGGCATTATTGATGTATTTTACAGTTTAGAGATGAAAAGTGTAAACAAATACACTTCTGATTATAACTTTGATAAATATGGATATCCCCATCTATACTCGTTTAAAATATGAATACAGGTAAAGATAAGTTCTCATGTTCACAAAACATCTATATATACAACAACAACAACAACTAAGCCATTTGTCCCAAGTATTTGGGGTAGGCTACATGAACCAAAAAAGAATTACGCCGGATCGGGCACATGGATCAGCTTTCTCCACTCATTCTTATCGAGCAGTATGCCTTCACTAAGACTTTTAACCTCTATATCTTGTCATATTACCTCCATTCATGTTTTCTTCGGTCTCCCCTGCGATCTTCTAACTTGCCCTAAATTGATACGCTCTACTCGCCGGAGTGGTGCATCTGTAGGTCTACGTTGCACATGATCAAACCATCGTAGGCGGTTTTCTCTCCTCTTCTCTTCTATAGAGGCTACACTTATCTTAGTACGAATATCCTCATTTCTCATCTTATCTCTCCGCGTGTTACCACACTTCAAATGAAGCATGCGCATCTCTGCTACACTCATCTTCTGGGCATGATATCTCTTTATAGCCAAGCATTATGTGCCATATAACAAAGCTGGCCTAATAGCAGTCCGATAAAACTTTCCCTTCAATCATAACGGAAAGTTACGATCACATAAAACTCATGTTGCGCTTCTCCATTTCAACGAGCCAGCTTGGATCCTATGGTTGACATCACTATCGATCTTCCCATCCTTTTAGATAATAGAATTCAAATACTTAAAATGACTGCTCATCGGTATTTCTTGTCCATCTAGGCTCACAATACTATAGTCTCGGATTCCCTATTTACTGAATTTACACTGGATATACTCTATTTTGGCCCTACTTAATTTATTACCTCCATAACTCCAATTTGACATTTACCCCGCTCTTGTCTCATCGACTAGGACAATATCATCAGTAAACAGCATGCACCACGGTATCTTATCTTGAATAGCTCTAGTAAGCTCATCCATAACTATGGAAAATATGAGTGGACTCAATGCAAATCCTTAATGCAATCCAATTGTGATAGAAAAATCGCTTGTTATGTCTCCACAAGTTCTGACATTTGCCACTTACTCCATCGTACATATCCTTGATTATGTTAATATATTTGATGGGGACTCCCTTTTTCATCAATGTTCACTATAATACCTCTCTTGGCACTTTATCATAAGCTTTTTCTAAATCAATAAAGACCATATGCAAATTTTTGTTCCTCTCTCGAATCGCTCTATAAGTTGACGAAGTAAATGAATAGCCTCTGTCGTCGATCGCCCCGACATGAACCCAAACTGGTTCTCTGATATTGTAACATTCTGCCTTAACCTGTGTTCGATTACCTTTTTCCAAAACTTCATAGTGTGACACATGAGTTTAATTCCACGATAGTTTGAACAACTCTGAATATCACCCTTGTGCTTATAGAGAGGTACTAAGGTACTCTTCTTCCACTCATTTGGCATCTTTTTAGTTAGCTATATCTTGTTAAAGAGGTTTGTCAGCCATCTCACGTCCATCATACCTCAATAGGAATTTCATCCAGGCCAGCAGCTTTCCTTGACTTCATCCTCTTCAAGGCCTCTTTAACTTCAGATTCGTTAATTCTGCGCATATAATTATTGTTCATATACTGGCACTGAATGGTAAGGTCATCCAAGTCTTGAGTAGAACTACCATTGAACAATTTATCAAAATATTCTCTCCATCTTTCTTTAATTTCTTCATCTCGAAATAAAACCTTCTGATCCTCATCTTTGACACACCTCACAGTACATAAATCTCTAGTTTTTTTCTCCCTTAATCGAGTAATTTTATATATATCCTTTTCAACCTCTTTGGTGTCCAACTTCTCATACACTTTTTTGTACACTTTAGCTCTTGCATTCTGAACAGCTTTCTTAGCCTCCTTCTTGGCTAGCTTATACCTCTCAAAACTCACTCCATCACAATTTTTCTTCAAATCTCTATAAGAGTCTCGTTTGATCTTAATGACAATTTTTTCTTCAAATCTCTACAAAACATCTATATCTCATTCCAAATTTTAGAAACTCGACTAAAACTCGACTATCCACACACATGCACAGATCCTAACAACTTCTGATTACACTAGGAAATGCCCTGATGCATAAAATTCTAAATGTATTTGTTATGAACATTAGCTTTATATCATGATTAAGTGCAGAAGTAACACTTATTGATTTTATATATTTCTTCTTTTCTATGCAAGAAGGTTTAAATCAAAGGTCAAACCATCTCCTCTCCAGTATCTCAGTCCTAATCTGTAACATATGATGGTGGTTAAATTCGTTTAGAATTTCTATCAAGTCATATTTTCAATCATTTGTATAAGGAGAACAAAACAACACATGTATTTACTAGTAATATCTAACTCTATTCTATATCACACCACCAGTACATTGACTTGTTGTAATTGCGTGTTTCCAATGGTAATCAAGGGAAAGTAGAATGTAGAAACTTCATAATTTTTGTAGTAAAAACCAATTTAACGGGTCTATTAATTTTCTTCAAGATTCCAATAATAAAAATAAATTCCCTATTATTTGAAATAAAATTATGCTCCATATAAATAAAATGGAAAAAAAGATTTTTTTCAATGTTGCCTTTGAAACTTCATTATTTCAATATTAGGCTTCCAATTCTCTAAGCACTTTCTTATTTTCTTTAATTTGTTTAAAATAAATACATAATAGGATTTTGTGAGAAATAAATATGGGGTTGCTTTAAGGCTTAACCAGGCTCATCAAGGACACCCAATGCAAACGAGGAAAAATGCTAGGTTGGGACCAATGCTTAAAAGAGAAGGGTTTATACATCAAAGATGAGTTTTGTTCCTCTCTTTGGCTTTTGTCAGCTACTGAGTTAGAAAATGACTATTGGAATTGTAACTATAAGATGGCTGGAAGACAAAACAAGGTACTAACACGGGCGTTTGTGTGAGTTTTCTTTTTGTGGTGGTGGGTGTAAAAGGAATGCTTCATGTGTCAATAGGTTAAAGAATGTTGGGGTCATCATTGACAAAACTCAAGGAATTAACGGTGCCATGCAAATACAAGATTCGGAGGAATTAATATCTGAATAGAAAGATTGAGAGGTTAAAAGAAAGAAAAAGAAAACAATGAAAAACTCATATGAATGTTTATTCACAGGAGAGGTCCCAGACTGTTGGAAAGAGAGAGGATATTGTCGATGAAGTCGACAAGGATCGTCGAGGGATCGTCGAGGAAGTCGTCGACAAAAGACGAAGAAAGCAGCAGCAGCAAAATAGGTTAACAGCAGCAGCAGGAGGAGATCGGTCGACCAGCCCAGTCGACCGCCCGCAGTAGCAGGAGATCGGTCGACCGGTGCGGTCGACCAACGTGCACAACATGCACAAAGGCACGAGCGGTCGACCGCCCGGTCGACCGTAGAGGAGCTCAGTCGACCGCCTGTCGACCGACTGAAGTGACCCAACTCTCTGTTGGGCGCCCGGTCGACCGCTAAGTCGACCGGCGCATAGGGTCGGTCGACCGCCCAGTCGACCGACAATCGGGTTGCGGGTTGCGATTGCTGATTTAGAAATCTGTTGTATTTAAACGGAATTTCTAGGGTTTTGTTGTAACAACGAAAGTAGCAGCTCTCTTGATACTCAGAGGTGCTGCATCCATTGTAGTAGATCTTCCAAAGTAATATAATCTCTCTTTGATTGCCCCGAGGACGTAGGCATTGAGGCCGAACCTCGTTAAATCGTTGTTTTCGTGTTCTTTCTCTGGTGTTTGATATTTGTGTTGTTTTGGGAATTGTTCTTCGTGCTTGGGAGATTTAGGGATTCCTCACCTGGTTGATGTCGTAGCACAACAAGTGGTATCAGAGCTTCCCATGTTTCGCTTGGGATTTTTCTGGAGATTCAGAGGGCTTCAGGATCTGATTCGGTGGAGATCGTGTGTCGATCTCAGATCAGAGGTAGTCGTGTTCGTGGGATCGTGTGTCGATCTCAGAAGAACGCAAGGAGTGCTCAAGGAATCTTTGGTGGAGTAGATCTGGTGAGAAACTCAATCTAGGGTTTCGGGAAGAAGGTAAAAATCCAATTTTTATCGAAGTTGTGATCTATTTCCAGTTGGTTTTTTTTCCCCGCATAGATAGAGGATCAAGTAATCTAGATGGCAGAAGAAACTACTTCAGTTAAGACCATGCATCCTCATCCGAGGATTGACGTGGTGAAGTTTAATGGCACAAATAATTTTGGGATGTGGAGATGTGAGGTTATGGATGCCCTGAATGCATCGAACCTCGAGGATACTCTCCTTCTGGAGAAGAAGAGAAGCACGACCACTGATGAAGAGTGGGAGAAGATGAACAGGTCTGCGTGTGGGTTGATTCGTTCATGTTTAACGCAAGACAAAAAATCTTGCGCAACATGAGACGTCGGCGAAGCATCTGTGGGAAACCCTTGAGAAGAAATATCTGACCAAGAGTGTCGAGTCAAGATTGCAGCTTAAGAGTAAGCTATACCGGTTTCAGATGAAGAAGGGGAGCACAGTGAATGAGCACATCAACCGCTACACGAAGCTTCTTACAGATTTGGTGAACGTGGATGTCAAGATAGATGAGGAAGACAAGGCGATCATTCTCCTGATTCACTCTCAGCGGAGGAGTATGAGACATTCACTCTGACCTTTATCAATGGTAGGCAGAGTCTGGACTGGCAAGTTATGAGACGAGGAGAAAGGAGAGACATCCTTCTCAGTCAAGCTCATCGGCGGAGGCACTGGCAGTAAGAGGCAGGGGTTCATCAAGGAAGGGCAAGCAGGATAGAGGAAGATCAAAGTCCAGGCCAGTGTTTAGGGATCTCAAAAGGAATCAGTGTGCTTTCTGCAGAGAGATAGGGCACTGGAAGGTGGACTGTCCGAAGTTCAAGGGAAAGAAGAAGGAATCAAAGTCTGAGGCAAATCTAGCAAAGGTGGTTAACACTCCAAGCAGTAGATCACAGGCAGATGGATCAGACTCAGATTCGTCGGTGTTCTCATTTTCAGTTACTACTCCCATCATAGGCTACTCAGGTGAAAATGAGTGGATCATGGATACAGGTGCAACATATCATGTATGCCCTAATCGGGACTGGTTTACCAGTTTTGAGAAGCTGGAGGGGTGTTCGGTCGTCATGGGCGATGATCATCCGTGCATCATGGAGGGTGTTGGTACAATCCAGATTAGAATGTTTGATGGGATGGTGAGGGAGCTGAAGGAAGTGAGGTATGTACCTCAGTTGAAGAGAAACCTGATTTCCGTAGGAGCTTTGGAGTCATTGGGCCTTGGGGTGTCGATTAAGGAAGGAGTCCTTAGAATGACAAAAGGTTCGATGGTGGTGTTGAAGGCCGATCGCCGGAACAACCTATACTACTTGAAGGGTAGTACGGTGACAGGGCAAGTGACGGCTTCTACCAGTTCAGAGGAAGATTCAACCAGGCTCTGGCACATGAGGTTGGGACATGCAGGAGAGAAGTCAATGCAAGCTCTTGCGAGGCAAGGGCTGCTGAAGGGTGCCGAAACCTGCAAGATGGAATTCTGTGAGCATTGTATCATCGGCAAGAAGACCAAGGTGAAGTTCGGCACAGCATCACATTGCACCGAGGGGATTCTTGACTATGTTCACACGGATGTCTGGGGACCTACCAAGACTGCATCGATTGGAGGTAACCATTATTTTGTGTCGTTTATTGATGATTTTTCTAGGCGCTGTTGGGTATATACCATGCGACACAAAGGAGAAGTCCTAGAACTGTTCGTGAAGTGGAAGACTAACTTGGAGAGAAGCACTGGAAGGAAAATCAAGGTCCTCCGTTCTGACAATGGAGGAGAGTACAAATCTGATCCTTTCCTTCAGCTATGCCTTGATGAGGGCATAGAGAGACACTTCACGGTACGAGAGACTCCGCAACAGAACGGGGTAGCAGAGAGGATGAACAGGACTTTGCTAGAGAAGGTCCGGTGTATGTTGTCTAATGCAGGATTGTTAAAGAAGTTTTGGGCTGAAGCTTTGGCGTATGCATGCTACCTTGTGAATAGGTTGCCGTCGTCTGCGATAGGGGGGAAGACTCCTCTTGAGGCTTGGTCAGGAAAAGCAGCTGCTGACTATGATTTGCTACGGGTCTTCGGATTCCAGCCTACTATCATGTCAAAGATGATAAGTTAGACCCAAGGGCAAAGAAAGGTGTGTTCGTCGGTTTCAAGCGTGGAATCAAAGGGTTCAAGATTTGGGATCCAACGGACAACAAGTTTCTTCTCAACAGGGATTCACTTTTGATGAGGCTTCCATGATGAAGCCTAAGGTCTCTCAGCAGGTGGAGACTAGCAAGACCAAGGAGCTATCGCAGCAGGTGGAGATTGATGCAAATCCACCATCTCTAGAGGATTCAGCATCGGTGAGGATCATTCCCAGGGTGACACAGGGCAGTGATCAAGCAGTTGAAGAAGGTGCTGAAGATGCTGAAGAGGGTCAACAACAGGTCATGGGTAATGTTCCTGACTCTACTGCAGTTGAAAGACCAAGAAGAACCACTAGGAGACCAGGTTGGCTCACTACAGATATGGTCGTAGTGTATGCACTTCCGATCATTGAGGAGGCTATTCCATCTACCTTCAGAGAAGCTGAGATCAGTTCGGAATCGAAGATGTGGAAAGAAGCCATGAATGAAGAGATGAAATCTCTACAAGAACGACACATGGGAACTCACCAGGTTGCCCAAAGGGAAGAAGGCTATAGGCTGCAAGTGGGTGTATGCTAAGAAGCAAGGATCTCTCCAAGAAGATTCGGTGCGCTACAAGCCCGGTTAGTAGCTAAAGGCTATGCTCAGAGGGAAGGAATTGACTATAATGAGGTATTCTCTCCTATTGTTAAACATTCGTCAATTCGTATTTTATTGGTTTTGGTTGCGCAGTATGAGTTGGACCTTGATCAACTCGATGTGAAGACCGCCTTTCTCCAGGCGATCTAGAGGAGGAGATCTAGATGACTCAGCCTACAGGGTTCAAGACTGCATGGAAGGAAGAAATGGTATGTAAGCTGAAGAAGTCGCTGTACGGACTGAAGCAGTCTCCTAGACAGCGGTACAAGCGATTCGACAGCTTCATCAGAAGGAAGAAGTACACACGTAGCCACTATGACCCATGTGTGTACTACAACAAGCTATCGACAGAGGAATATATCTATCTACTTCTGTATGTAGATGATATGTTGATTGCTTCGAGGTCGAGATCTGCTATTGATGCTCTGAAGAGGGATCTATCTTCAGAGTTTGAGATGAAGGACCTTGGTGAAGCTAGAAAGGTGTTGGGCATGGAGATCACTAGAGACCGAAGAGTTGGCAGGTTGAGTTTGACTCAGAAGGGTTATTTGGAGAAGGTACTACGGAGGTTCAATATCAGCAAGGATACAAAGTCTGTAAGTACACCTATGGCTCCTCACTTCAAGTTGTCTGCTAAGATGTCTCCGAAGAGTGTTCAAGAACGTGAGTATATGACTCACGTTCCATATGCCAGTGCAGTCGGTAGCCTAATGTACGCTATGGTGTGTACAAGACCAGATCTATCACAGGCTGTCTCCATGGTTAGCAGATATATGCATGATCCGGGACAGAGTCATTGGGAGGCAGTGAAGTGGATCTTGAGGTACATCAAAGGAATAATTGATGTAGGTCTGATATTTGAGAAGGACTCCACGGGAAAGCAAGAGTGCATAGGATATGTTGATTCAGACTATGCAGGTGACCTTGACAAGCGCCGGTCTACAACAGGGTATATCTTCACATTCTCTCAAGCACCGGTGAGTTGGCGCTCCACACTGCAGTCTACCGTCGCTTTGTCGAACACAGAGGCTGAGTATATGGCCATGACAGAGGCTATGAAGGAGGCAATCTGGCTTCAAGGCCTGCTTGATGACTTGGGCGTAGAACAGGATCTGCTGAAGATTAACTGTGACAGTATGAGCGTCATTTACTTGGCCAAGAACCAGGTCTATCATGCACGGACGAAGCACATCGACGTCAGGTACCATTTCGTTCGGGAGATTCTAGAAGAGGGTGATATCGAACTGTTGAAGATTCACACATCGCAGAATCCCGCCGACATGCTTACTAAGGTGGTGTCTGGAGTCAAGTTTGCACATTGCAAAGCTTTGCTCCATGTCCTTCAGGTAGCTTGAGCTTGCTGAAGCTCATTTGAATGAACTACGGATGGCTTGATCCCTTGGGCAGGGTACGTAGGCAACCACATTGGTGCAGCCACTCTCGAGTCGATGGACAGTTCGGCTCAGATTTGGAAGAATCTTCACCAAGGTGGAGAATTGTTGGAAAGAGAGGATATTGTCGAGGAAGTCGACAAGGATCGTCGAGGGATCGTCGAGGAAGTCGTCGACAAAAGACGAAAGAAGCAGCAGCAGCAAAACAGATTAACAGCAGCAGCAGCAGGAGATCGGTCGACCGGTACGGTCGACCGACGTGCACAACATGCACAAAGGCATGAGCAATCGACCGCAGAGGAGCTCGGTCGACCGCCTGTCGACCGACTGAAGTGACCCAACTCTCTGTTGGGCGCCCGGTCGACCGCTCGGTCGACCGGCGCATAGGGTCGGTCGACCGCCCGATCGACCGACAGTCGGGTTGCGGGCTACGATTGCTGATTTAGAAATTTGTTGTATTAAACGGGATTTCTAGGGTTTTGTTGTAACAACGAAAGTAGCAGCTCTCTTGATACTCAGAGGTGTTGCATCCATTGTAATAGATCTTCCAAAGTAATATAATCTCTCTTTGATTGCCCCGAGGAAGTAGGCATTGAGGCCGAACCTCGTTAAATCGTTGTTTTCGTGTTCTTTTTCTGGTGTTTGATATTTGTGCTGTTTTGGGAATTGTTCTTCGTGCTTGGGAGATTCAGGGATTCCTCACCTGGTTGTTGTCGTAGCACAACACAGACATCGCAGCAACATCTTGGTACAGGATTTGGAAAGCGAATGTGAGACATCACCTCACTCACATGCGTGCAAGTGCATGCACCCGCACACCAAAAACTGTGCTCATAGCATCATGCATAAGAACATTGCATTCTTCAAGGATGTTGCACTGGATTAATAGATATTATCTCCCAATCCCACAATATAAAACTGGCAAATTATATTAGAATTGCTCTAAAAAATGCTAGCCCAGTTGAGCTGTGAAGAAAATCTTGCCAGATTTTTTTTTTTTTTTTCCTTTCAGCTCTATGTTTGAAGTTTTTCTCATTTCTGCAGCAGAGGCCACAGATAGCTGTTAACACTTCAACTGTAATTTATCAATTCAACTCTGCAGAATTCATATATGAAACTCGTGTAAAGGTTTAAGACGTAAAACAGAAAAGGCACCCTAAATGTCTTAACTTTAGTCAAAGATAACTTGAATTGAGTTTCACACGTGCTAGTAACATTAATCAATACTTTTCTGCTTGTAACTAGCTAGCCATGAAAATTCTCAAGGATGTTTGCATGCATCCCTCTAGTCCTTTATTCATGCACCAATTATCAATGCCTGCCTATCATAAACCCTACTAAAGCAACACAGTAACCTACAATTGCCACATCACAAGGGCGAGAAAACAAAAAATGAAAGGAAAAATGGAAAGCAAAATGTTCAACAGATGCAGATTACTGCGAGAGCATCCAATGGAAAGCTAAGAAATCCTAATTATCTTGAACAAGTACCTGAGGAGGACGAGGTCTTGATGGCTGTGATTGCGATTGTGAAGCCACATACTGTAAGATTTCAAAAATCTTGTCTGGACATAGCTTGCAATCCTCTGTGAATAAAGAACAACCATGTCCCCAGCCCGTGTTCTCAGCTCAAGCAAAATACGATCAATCTCCGTCTCATGCTTCGAAATGTATGGCCGAAAGAAGGTTTCATAGACATAAGCCGTTCCCTGTCATTATTCATTTTGAAGTCTGAACAAGTGATATGTAACCAAGACAACATATAGTACATTCACTAGAGAGCAGATGACATACCCTTGTCTTCGGATACCAAAGATATATAAAAAATGCTACCTTTGCTTCACTGTACATTGGCAGCCTTCAATAAGAAAATACCAAATCATGACATGAATTTTGAATTTGTGATACAAAATTTCTATCCATATAATATTTAAAATATCACTTTTACCATGAAATAAAAGATTCTCCTACTCTCTCGAATACTGTCAGGGCAGCAACTAAAATCCTGTAAACATAAAAAGGATGAAAATAAGTAGCATTCTTCCATGGACAGATAAAACGAGTAATCAGAACTGAATGATGTCTTCCATGAACAAGGTACTAATAAGTAATAAGCTTACCAATACTGACACCAAAATCGCAACTGCTCGATCTCTGGCTTGTTTAATTCCACAGTTTTGAAGCATTCGTAAGCCGGATAAGCATATCCAAGAACCAATCTGCACATATCAGAACAAAAAGCATAAAGTCTTAAACTTCCCCTTCTTGAAGATCGATCTCACTCTCTTAACACAAATAAAAGTTATTGTACTTACGCTAGGGATCTGGTAAGAAAAGATCCTATCATTGTGGATCGTTTAACATGTACAAACTGCTGACCTTCCCCAATCCTCACTTGCCAATCAGAAAAACTGCAATAACTCAAAAGCAGAAACAAAAAGAACATTTTTTGCGCGTTTAGAATTTAAAAATCAGAAACTTAGACGACAAGTAATCAACAGAATCAATCAAAGCATACTTCATTGAAAATTTTAAGAAAACAATTTAAAAATTCATATTCAACACAGTATATCCAAAACCTAGGGGTCATGATGTCTCACGAAAAAGTTATCCCGACGAAATCTACTTATTTTATCCCCACATTGCGATAAACAACCAAGAAAATCACAAGAGTTCATCAAATAACTTGAGAAAAGAAAATAAAAATCTAAATTTCAAAATAGCAATCCGCGATAAGACTTAAACCCTAAGTAAAATCGAACTAAAAAATATAGCAAGAAAAAAAAAAATCTATAAGAAACCAGAGTCTTGCCCCCAAACCTGAGTCGGCCGCCGGTCTGATGACTGGAGACCGGCGATGATAAAAAGGGGGAGAGAGAGAGAGAGAGGGGAGAGTGAGCAGCCGTGCAATTAGAGAGACCTGAGTGTTGCCCCCAGCCGTCTCGTTTTTGAATTCTCTCTCTCTTCTCTCTCTCTCGCGGATTTGTTATTTTTGTTAATATTGTTTGACTCCCCCACTTTAGGGCTATTTGAATATGTACCCCTCTACATAGAACTTTTAGCAATTTTGCACTTGACTAATGTTTAGTTTGCAATTCTAGAACTTCTCAGTACTGGAAATTAAGAAGTATCTTTATCTTGCTATTTTACTTATATTTTATTTTATTTTATTGAGAGAAATGGGGGAGCAATAAACTCGAGTTTCATTGAAAAGAAGTTTTCGATCAAAACAAATAAGAAGAAGGAGAAGAAGTTTAATGTAACGAAGAAACATGCCAATCACACAGCAAGACTTAAGTGCAAATATTCAATAAATAAAAAGAATATATTTATGTATACATGCACTTTTCTATATATATGGACATATCACAAAACTTCTGTCTTTTGGTTGCCTGAGTGGTGAATCTGATGATTAATCTACCAAACTCTATTTTTCAAACTAGCTTAACTTTTATGGATTGTTGACTTTGAACTAAATAGAAAAATATACATTTATATGATCTTTGTTTTCTAACTAAACATCAAAGAGAGATTAAAATCTTCTCTAATGGGAACTGTTAGTGGACTCTTGGTACTATTTTGATATTCAGAAAATAATATTAGTGAACTCTTTTACCAATTCTCTGAACAATTATAAATAAGAAGTTCTATTGTCATTTAATTGAGTACCAAAAATTAAAAAATATAATATAATAAATTCCTTCCAGCATAAAAAAGTTCAAAAGAAGGTAAGTGTCCTAATCCCATCAAGACCTTCAAATATAAGGGTAGAGCGTTAGATATTATTCCCTGCTTCTTTTTTTCTATATCAAGCAATATTGAATCATCATGATTCTCTCATCTTTGATTAGTTTTCAAGATATCTTGGATTATATAAATGTCAAATTCAATGTTGATGTATCTTCTTCTCTTTTCATCTTCTAGCCACCTATGTGTGTGAACTTAAAACAATAATATATATATGAATTTATCGAATCATTTAATTTAGTTTCAAACTTTTTAGATCACTCAGAATAAAAATGCTGGATGACAGTGTAGGCTACCACCATCTCCTTCACAAGTGACTATTGAAATTTTATTTTCTTTTCCTTTCAGCAATCTATTATCCCTCCACTCTTTCAAATAAAAACAAAATAAAAAGCAGAAGATAAAAACAATAAGAAAGGGTTTATAGACCCTTATATATTCCTAATTTCAGTCAAGCCTCCAATTACAACGATATAGATCAAAAACGCTAAACTCTATATCTACAAGGGGCTTTCTTCAAAAAATGGCTCCGTGCTTTGCATGAGCCGGCGAATTCAACTTGCTGCCCACGTGGACCACCTTAAAGCTGCCACGAAATCACAATAGGGTTTAAAAAACGTAAAAGAAGTAGCCGGCTGATGACGCCGTTATATTCCTTCCGTATCATGCCCCCGTGCGTGGGCGTCTGGATAAGAGAGAGACAGGGAGAACGAACGGTCATCTATAGAACAAACGGATGTCTGTTTAATTTCTTTTATCTTTTTTCATCAATTACAGGAAGAAAAAAGTTTTTTTTTTTATTTTTTATTTTTAACGAGTGACTTGATCAGGGACAATTGAAGATGGCAGGGGTTTTGTAGGGCCCAAAGGTTATAATTAGGTCTGGGGACGGCCCACAAATTAGGGAGGGATTGGTACGGGAACTGGATCTGTCCATTAAAAAGGCTTGCTTGCATTGCATGCATCCAAAAGTTCTGATCCCTCTGTCTTTTGAGAACATGTTTGGTTTTTTTTTTTTTTTTTTTTTTTTGATAGTTAATACAAAAAAAACAAAAATAAGCAAAAAAATCATACACAGCCTTCAGCCATCCCTTAAGAGGAGATTCAAACCTTCTTCATCGATATTCAAATCTCCAATCAAAGCAGGATCAAACTCTGGATTTGCTAATGCAGCTAGCAGAGGGTAATCACTGAGGCGATTCCCTCTAGATTTCTTCCCTATTCTCAAGCCTTTGGAGGGATTCTTGGAGATAGCAAACACGTTACATTTGAGGGTGGTTGGGAGCTCCCCCCCTTCTTCTTTCTTGCTGCAATCGCTGCGGGAGCTTCATAAAACTTACCCAACGACCCAGGAAACATCGTCTCCATTCTAGCTCTGAGCTTGGCGAACCTATCTTCATCGGACATGAGGTGTAGAGGATTAGAGATAGTTGCACGGTGCGTTGCGGGACATAGGAGTCAATAGGCTACACATGTGGATGAGAGGAGAGATGGGCCTCAGAGAGGCCAGCTCCTAATTTTGCTTTGTCTATACAAGACCCAGTAAGAGCATAGGCCTTTTGGGCCGCCACATGAGCCTCCATAGAGCCACTTGGGCTCGCATTGGTCATGGGTCGTGGCCTATTTGCTCCTGTTGAGTCGGGAGGATCCAAAGAGCCTAACGGCTCAAATTTTCCTTGACTGGGCCTCGCATTAGCCCGTGTACGTGCCACGGAAAGAGGGAGAGAATCACGTGAGCCAGCACGTGAGCGGAAATGGCCAGTAGCTTCAGGATCCGCACGTGAGAGGCCATGCTTCAGAGCAAAAACAGAACCATCCATGTTCGGCGGCTGCTAGGGTTTCGGCCTCGCCGTCGACATGGGTCCAGGCCAATGGAGTCATCGTTTCATCATCGGCCTTGGAAAAGTCATCCGCAGGATCCATAACAACATCCCTAGTAGTAACCGAGTTGGGATCAGAATGTGACGAAGCTGGAGAGGGTAATCGAAGAAGAAGGGACTTGATCGGAGAAGAAGGGGACTTACAATCAGGTGGATGGTGGCCATCACATCCACGAGGACAAAACAAATGAACGTGCTCTTACTCAAACCGTTGCCAGAATATGGGAAGTGGAAGGAAAATGTGGAAGTAGGAAATGGGAAGAAAAAGGTAGAAATTTGAGATTTGTGCATTTCCTTTTTTTCGGTGTTTGGTTGTAATGAGAAAGTGTAAATGAAAAAGTATATTGTGTTTTTTGATATTTCGTTAGTAATGTGAAAGTGAAAGTGAAAAAATTGATTACAAAGTTGATCGCAAAATAATATTAAAATAAATATTAATTATGAAATTTTTTTGCTGTAATTAAATTGCAAGTGGGAGTTACATGACCACAAAATTAACTGTTTTGAGTTACAACTTATTATAAATGAGATTTATATGATCACAAAATTAACTATAGCACCCTGGATGACATGGTATGAAGGGAAAACGAACAACGCCGACAAGATCTCGTTTTAACGCATATGAACCCTAAAGATTTTCAGGTAGGAATTGTGTTGAAATTCACGAACATAGCACTCGAATCCACGAGCGATTTACTTGAATCCATGAGTAAGAGATAAAAACTCAAATCCACGAGCATTTGGAAGAAAAACTAAAAGTTTATTAATCAAAATTCGATGCCAAAATTAAAGAGTGCAAGGGCCTATTTATAGGCTTAGAATGGGCACTACTCCTACTAGAAAACTATAACCTATTTCTAAAAGAAAATAAAAAAAAATTAAAGAGTCCTAATTTATCTAGGTAGTCTAAATTCAAAATAAAGAAACAAGAGATCAATTAGAAACTAATTTGAATCTAAAACAGAATTCCTAAATTAACTCAATTTAGGCTGATACGCATCTGGCTTGGCTTCCTACACCAGTTCCTCTCTCTCCAAAAGAACTCATCCTCATGTTCCAATTAATAAAACCATGAACGATGCCATCTTTCGCAAACTCAGCTTGAGAAAAAGTGTGATCCCAAAATCTTAATCCGTATTGATGATCTTCATCAAACTCCATGTAGCTCAATAAGAGATCATACTTTCGTTGTGTCTATGTACCAATAGTAGGTGATATGAACTTGAAGAATTGAAAACTTTCATCTCGAGTATTCTCCTTCTGCAGGAAAGGATCTTCGAAATCATGACGAATAGATATACCATGATGATGAATGTCTCTTATGGGTGGTAATCCTTCTGTAAGCTCGTCATGCACAACTTTTTTGAACTCCTCCAATGATGGTTCTATCTTTTTGAGAATTTTAGCAGTTGGAGAAACTCCTTCTGAAGTAATGCCTTACTTTATTTCCTTTGGCTCCACAAAGAACTTGCCTTGATTGCATATGGGCATGAACTTGGTTTCTCTTCTTTCAGACTAGCAATCAATGGCATAGGCTGATGGTCAGTTGCAGGTATGTCTATCAATGATGCATCTTCCTTGATTGACTTTTCTTCAATTGATAGTTACTAATGTGGCTCTGCTATCTCATTCGACCGATATGATCTCATGAATGGTCGAGGTCAAATCTCCATCTTCTTTTCCTTCAAAGCAAGACTGCGGGCTTGTAAGAGTCTTTTCATTCGTCTCCACATTCTTATAGGCGGTTTGTCTTGGTACAGACAGATGTTTTAAAATCGATCCCACCATGCCACTGTCCTTCTTTTAAGTTTATGAGCCACAAACTCAATATGATCTTCTATGGGAATATATTCCATATCAAACAGCTTATCAACTTTTTTGATCCAAAGCAAGATTGACTCATCATGACTCCCATCAAAAAGAATAATTCTAAACTTATAATGATTTGAGTATCCTCCTCTTATGTCATGAATATAATTAGGAAATATGTTTCTCCTATTAGGGTTCGGGTATCCGCCTCTCCTTTATGATTAGGATTAGTGAACCTCTTTCGCCTTCTATAGTGATTAGTACTCAATATTGCATATTTTACATCATAACTCCCATGCATAATACAAATAAATAAGTGATTTTTACTCCTCTTCTCTACTTATTTGCAGGTACACAATTAATAGAGAGATATTCAAATAATCACTTAATTAACACTAATTAAGTGATTAATTAAAAGATAAAGGATAAAGCCAAATCTCAATCCAGATCTAGAGAGATCCGCGCAACAAACAGAGAATCCAAGTGGTCCACGTGGATAACCACTTCCCAACTGATCTCCACCAGAAAGATCCGATCCAACGGCCACGAGATTGCCGCGGGGCGCGACTTGGGCGCGGCCGTACAGTGGCCGTTGAGATCCGAATTTTGTGGCAACAAACATCTCTCTGGAAGCTTCCCATTTCTCCTATAAATACCCTATGAAGACCTGCGAGCTGAGACTGATCAGGGAAGAGAGGAGATTAGTTTAGGGTTTGTAATTTTTAGTTGTTTTTCTCTAGTTTTCTTTCTTTAGATCTCTCTTCTCTATCCCTAGATTTCATTACAAAAGAGAGTGATTGTGAGGGAGAGAGCTTGTGTAATCAAGGGTGACAACTTGAAGCTATGCAAGGATTGATCCATCCTCCATTCCTCTACTTGAGTTTGATTCTAGTGTCTTGTGCTTTCTTTACTTGCTTTATTACTTGCTTTGTTTAGTTCTTGCAATCTAATTCAAGCTTTGTTTTAGTTCTTTAATGGCTTCTTGTAGCTAGATTTTCATTCCATGTACTAGTTTACCACTAGTTTAGCCTACTTCACTACTCATGGGTGATTGCTTTTGTTAATCTTGCAAGTGTATGATCTTCTCTTCTCCGATGGTTAAACCACCATCTTGCAAATGAGAAAGTAATTAGGTCAACAAGTGAGAGGAATTCTAAGCCTATGGAGTGACAACATTAGGCAAAGCATTTGCTATCAAGGAGATTGGTAAGCTTTGGCAAGCTAGCAAGGTAATCTAGTCTTGGATCGCTTTCTTTAAGTTTCTTGTTCTTTTCTTGTGAATACCACAACCAATTCTTGATTTCTTTTCCAACGACTTCCACATGAACATATCCATCTTCTTTTAGTTTCTTTTTCATTTGAATCACTAAGTTTATAATCAAGAGAAGACTACTAGTTTTATCACTTCACTACCTAACGTTTTAAAGCTTCCATCGCGAGCTCTCCCTGAGATCCGACTCGGTATAGCCCTAGGCTATAGCGGAGACAAGAAAGGGTACATCAAATACATTTCTATACACATAATAAGTGCGCCCCTTTCCTGTCTTAACAAATTTTTGGCGCCGTTGCCGGGGAGAGCGACGTTATTTTTGTTGTAAAGTGAAGTACTAAACGATTCTTCTTCTCTGTTTGCAGGTTACAGGTTAAGAAACAGGAATATATACATTGCAGTTACATATAAGTGGACCTGGGTCTCTGCTCAAGAAAGCAGAGCCCAGGATCCCTCTGGAGTGCCGCGGATCCACAAGCTTTGCCGTGGAAACGCGGCACAAAAGAGCTCACTTCTGACAAAATTTTTGCAGGGGCTTCTGCTCTGCAAGATACAACTGCTTCTATACTTGATTTCCTGTATACTTCACTGTATTCCTGTTAATTAATACAACAGTAAAAATTGGTTGATAATTGCTAAAAATTGTTTAGACACTTGCATTTTAGGCACGTGTCTTTCAATTCTTTACTTTTACTGTTGAAGAGTGCGTGGAGGCAAGGTACGTGTTTGCATTGCATTTAGACTAGGACAAACTCTTGCTTGATTTTCTTGCTTTGAGTGTATCCTAGCTATATTTCTTGTACACTTGCACAATTCAAATTTAAGGGCATACCCGTAAATAAGATAAGGTGGGGGAGGTCATTACCCTTTCCTTAGCCCGAAAACCACAACCCAAGCACTCACTAACCCAAGCCTAAATTAATAAAAAGTAGACGTTGGCCCTAGGGACATCTCGGACTCACTTAGGAGATTATCCTAAGGGGGAAAAGTGTTGGAATTTAATTCTTGCAAAAATCGGTGTCTAGGAAAGGGGTTGAGGGCCGAAAGCCCGAAGGTTGCTGGTTACTTAATTAAGGAACGTCTCCGGACGGAAAACCTCCCACCAACCTTACCCTTCCCTGGCTGATTAGCTTGTGGTTAGAGTCTGCACTAAACCTCCCGTGGACGGTCTATTTGTTAGGAGTCGTCTAGGTCTAAGTCTACCCTAACTTAGGTTAGAATTTTCTTTCTTTCTTTTGTTTGTTTGTTTGTTTGATTTTTGTTTGTGATTGTGTGATATGGCTTACAATTACAATTCTTTCCATCCATATGTCACACACACTCCATATTCGGATAATTCCAACCCGGTGTTTTATAATATGCACCAACCACATACACCGGTTGGCCTTATCCGAATCAATACGACCCATACACCCCATCTAATGATTATAATGTCCAAAATAATTTCAACTCTTCATCGAGTCATTGGGGATTCACTTACCCCGAGTCAAATTTTCAAAATCCTTGTCCATCATATTCACCTTGTCCACAATATTCATTTCCCGAGTCCACGTCATACACTCCTTTTTCTGAGCCTCCATTTGAAGACAAATCTGACTTATTAAGGAGTTTAGAAGCTAATTTACAGAGAGCTGAGCAAACACTTCCAGAACCATTTCCCTCTCCAGTTCCACAGTATTTTCAAGAGTCTTACTCAGTTCCACCATTTCCTAATGAACAACCATTTGTCATGGAAACGAGTAAAGATTTCTTGTGTGAGTCCACTCTTCCATCACCACACATTTTTGACTCACACTATTCACAAAATTTCCAATTTCAAGATTCCTATACTCCCATTCTAGAGCAGCCATCTGTAGATCTATTACATCTAGAAAAGAGTATAGACATCTTGCAAGAGTCTTTCTTACAATATCAAACAACACGTACCGAGTCTTTCAATAGTGTGAAAGATCAATTGGATAACCTTCTTAGGAAAGAGGAAACTCTAGCCTATCAACATTTGACTAATCCAATTGTACCACACTCTATTGATATGACTCAAGACTCTTGTCATCTTGGAAATCCAGATTCAATTTCAGCAAGTTTTTCATTTCCTAAACTTGAACTTGTCCAAAATTCAAATCCAATTGACATTTTGGCAAGTTTTTCATCTCCTAAAAATAAACTTGTCCAAACTCCAAATCCAATTGACGTTTTGGCAAGTTTTCCTTTTTCTGAAATTGAATTGGAACATGATTTTGATCCTGAACTTTCATTTGATGATTCCAATCTACTTCCTGATTCAATCATGACTTCCATATCCTTACCTGATTTCAATCCATTTCCTGAGTCAGAATTGGATCCATTTCCTATCCATTGTGAAAATGAATCACCAATCTTTTATGATGATCACATAGAACTTGGCCAATTCCATACTTCTGAAAATCCTATCGATAAATTGGCAAGTTCTCCACATTTAATTGAACTATATGAGGAATGTGATCTTGAACCCCAACTTTGTGATTCAATCCATTTTCCTGATTCCATAATGATTCCGGTATCTTTACCTCACTTCAATCTTTTCCCGGAGTCAACCTTGGATCCTTTCCCAATTCACAATGAAGTTGAATCACCCATCTTTGAGGATCATGTCGAACTTGCCCAATTCTACACTTCTGAAGATTCAATTGACATATTGGCAAGTTCTCCATTTTGTGGAATTGAACTAAAGGAGATATGTGACCTAGATTTGCACATCTGTGATCCAGTTCAAATCCCTGAATCATTATTGACTCCGGTTATATTACCCAATTTGAGTAACCTTCTAGAGTCAGTTGTGATTCCCATCCTTCCTGAACTGGAATCACCAATTTTTAATAGTCACATTCCATCGTTGGACAATTCATGTGGACTTGAGTTGACATTTCTTGACTTGGACCCAATTCTTAAATCCATTCCGACTCCCGAACCGTATCTTGAATTCATTCACTTCCCTGAGTCGGTGTTACTTTCCGAGTCCAAGTCAACTGTTCTATCATTTCATTCACCATTCTGGGACAAGGATTTTGATGAAAATGATTCTGAAATTATAAGGAAAATCTTGAAATTAGATGGGGTTATGTACATAATTAAGAGCACACACGCATGCATCATTTTCATGGGTCATATTTTTGTGATTTTTGGTAGGTTTTTGAAGACCCAACGCCAAGCTGATTGGGCCATGTTCCGTGGACCAGTCCGACCACCCCCAGAACCACCTCCTTAAATTAATTTTTTTTTTACTAACATAGGATTCACTAACATAAAATTTAGGAAATAATAATAAAAAAAAAAAAGAAATAAACATAAAGGAGGATTTTCATGTTTAAAAGAGTCCCACATTTTCCAAATTCTACATCTTTCTAAATTCCTAGGAATTCCCATATTTTCAAAATTCAAATTCTTTCCATCTTTCTAAATTCCTAGGATTCCTAAAATTCTTAGGATTCCTCAAATTCCATCTTTCAAAGAATTCCTAAATTTGAGGTCTTTCCAAATTCCTAGGAGTCAAAGATTCTTTTCATAAATCCCTAGGGTAAATTTGTTTTTGACCTAGGGATAATTTAGGGACTCTCAAAATTTCTTTCTCCTATAAAAATACCCCTCCCACATATTTTCTCTCTCACCCGAGAAAAAACCTCAGATCCCTAATTTCCTCTCAAAACCTCAGCTCTACAAATTTTCCCTTCTCCTGCTTCCTTCAGATTGCCGCGGATCCACAAGCCAAGCCGCGCAAACGCGGCTTTTCTGTAGAATCCAGTGCCCAGAAAAATTTCCCACCAGTCGATTTCAAGTGCTTCTTCCAGATCTGGTGTCACAATTTCTTCCAGAGTTCTCTGCATCCACAACAGAGATCGTTTTCTTCCCCCCACGTAATCCGGGGGTGGTTCGATATTCTAATCTCTACTCTTTACTGCTTTAATCTTCAATCTCTGTTATGGCACCACAAATTTTTCCTGAAAAAGACTTTGGGCGGATTTTGATTGATAATAATGGGTATGGACATGTATTTTTAGAACGAATAAGGGCTAGGAATTGGTACAATTTGATTTATGATAATTCTGAGACCGAGTCATTCTATTGTCCTGAGTTGGTGAAGATGTTTTACACTCACCTCGATCAAGCCTCGGTAGATTCACAAGCTTACCAATTCACTGTCCACATGCCTAATGGTGATTTCATTGTCACGCTTCCTCTTATTGAGGAAGTCACTCATGTCCCAACCAACCCACACCATAGCGAGCCCCTCCCTTTAATTGACTATATGACTGTTATGGGAGTTCGCTGCACGGAGCAGGATCGTGGGCTAAAGGCTAGCACCACGTTTAGGAATGTTCATTGCATAGGACGTTGGATCCTACGCAATATTTTAGGGCTAGACCATACCACGACTTTTAACAGGCCTGTGCTACAGATTATACATGACTTGATGACTAGACAACGCACGGTCTGTTAAACAAGGTTATCTTCCATGCACTAATTGTCAACTCTTCCCGAACAAGAGGTGCCAAATACACACACCCCATCCTAATTACACGTCTGTGTAGGACCTTCCTACCAGATGATGTATTTGATTCATTTGATAGAGTGTTTGCTGCACCAGAGAGACCGACCAGTGCATACACTAGTTGTTTACATGCACTCTGGACACCTACTGTCCAGCCAGAAAATGTGCCTGTAGTGTCCTCATCTTCGGAGAGTTATGATGCGGAGGATGAACCCGAATTTTGGAGGCAGGAACCCCCTGTAGAGACACGTGCTTTCATGTCTACCTTATGGAAAGGCATGAAGAAAATATTTAGAGGGCAAGTAAGGCTGAGAAAGAAGGTGGAGGAGCAATCTTCCAGGTTGGAGGAGCAATCCTCTAGGCTAGATACTATTGAGGCGACATTGAGGAGGACACAATCAGCTGGGCCGAGCACCACATCGGTTCCAAAGAGGAGGAGGGAGTGACTTTTTACCTTTTACTTGTTTCATGCATTCTTTTTATCTTGCATACATCGAGGACGATGCATGAGATAGGTATGGGGGGTAGATACTAACTTAGGATTTTTCATTTTCTTGTTAGGTTTTTTTTATTTTTTTTAGGATTTTTACTTTCTTTTTAGGTCTTTTATTTTTAGATTTTATTTTTTTTCTAGATTTTCCACTTTCTTTTTAGATTTTATCTTTTCTTTTAGAAAAAAATAAAAATAAAAAATAAAAAATAAAAACTTTTTGAAATAAGAGACAAAGTTTTGATCTATTTTTAAGAAAATTAAGATGTATCTTAGAGATTAAGAAAGCCTTAATTATGACATCTTAAACATAGTTGAAGTAATAGATCTTGTTTGAGATTATAGGATAAGTAAGTAAAATTGGTGAGATATTTTTATCTTGAATTTTTTGCCTTAGATAATATGCACTTTACACTTACACATTTCTTGGGATGGAGACAAAGACCAAAAATGCCATATAAATAAAAAAAAAAAAAAAAAAAGAAAAATATATATAAATAAAGCATCACCTATTAAGCTGGGAAATTGTGCCTCAAGAAGCATGATTACTCACGCCTAACGGTGATTTCACTAATTAAGCTGGATAATTGTGCCTCAAGAAGCATGATTATTCACGCCTAACGGTGATTATAAAATAATCCCCCTTAGTTTTGTGGCCTTGTTTACCTGAGTCCTTAAACCCGAGGGATGTTTTCTCATCTGGTGCCCTAAAACCATCTGGTTTGGGAGTCATCGGTTAAAGGCTCGCTACATGGGTGAATAAGAAAGCTAAGGAAACTAAGGGATGAAAAAAAAGAAAAAAAAGAAAAAATATAAATATAAATAAAAGAATGGCTTTATGGTTGGAGTTGAAATCCCAGGAAATCCTCACTTACACGGTGTGCATATTATCTAGGTTTTATGAGAGATAAATATTCAATCCAATTTTGAACTCTTACCTTAATTAAAGACAAGATCTTGCATGGATACTAAGTTTAAGAAAGAATGATTATAGGTGGACTTATGACCTAGGATCACTTATATTTTTGCAAAAATAGTTCGTAAACTTATCTCTTATTCAAAATGCGTTTTTCGAAAATACTAACATTTGTCTTCTTTCTTTATGGATTTTGTGGGTGTAATCCGCTGAAAACCCTCAGGAGACAACACTCCTCCTCTAGGGTAACCTAGAGGTTTAACGGCTTGTTGCACATGCTCAGTGCAATCGCGTCACCTGCGAAAGTGGTGTAATAAACTTGTAGCTTAGATTTTATTTTCTTTTTCTTTGTTTTTGCTCGGGACGAGCAAAAGAATAAGTGTGGGGGTGTGATTAGTACTCAATATTGCATATTTTACATCATAACTCCCATGCATAATACAAATAAATAAGTGATTTTTACTCCTCTTCTCTACTTATTTGCAGGTACACAATTAATAGAGAGATATTCAAATAATCACTTAATTAACACTAATTAAGTGATTAATTAAAAGATAAAGGATAAAGCCAAATCTCAATCCAGATCTAGAGAGATCCGCGCAACAAACAGAGAATCCAAGTGGTCCACGTGGATAACCACTTCCCAACTGATCTCCACCAGAAAGATCCGATCCAACGGCCACGAGATTGCCGCGGGGCGCGACTTGGGCGCGGCCGTACAGTGGCCGTTGAGATCCGAATTTTGTGGCAACAAACATCTCTCTGGAAGCTTCCCATTTCTCCTATAAATA
Organism: Agave tequilana; assembly: GCA_038442645.1. NCBI lineage: Eukaryota > Viridiplantae > Streptophyta > Magnoliopsida > Asparagales > Asparagaceae > Agave > Agave tequilana. Next base: position 96,735 of record JAVJIF010033313.1, on the reverse strand, counting down.
CCCTATGAAGACCTGCGAGCTGAGACTGATCAGGGAAGAGAGGAGATTAGTTTAGGGTTTGTAATTTTTAGTTGTTTTTCTCTAGTTTTCTTTCTTTAGATCTCTCTTCTCTATCCCTAGATTTCATTACAAAAGAGAGTGATTGTGAGGGAGAGAGCTTGTGTAATCAAGGGTGACAACTTGAAGCTATGCAAGGATTGATCCATCCTCCATTCCTCTACTTGAGTTTGATTCTAGTGTCTTGTGCTTTCTTTACTTGCTTTATTACTTGCTTTGTTTAGTTCTTGCAATCTAATTCAAGCTTTGTTTTAGTTCTTTAATGGCTTCTTGTAGCTAGATTTTCATTCCATGTACTAGTTTACCACTAGTTTAGCCTACTTCACTACTCATGGGTGATTGCTTTTGTTAATCTTGCAAGTGTATGATCTTCTCTTCTCCGATGGTTAAACCACCATCTTGCAAATGAGAAAGTAATTAGGTCAACACGTGAGAGGAATTCTAAGCCTATGGAGTGACAACATTAGGCAAAGCATTTGCTATCAAGGAGATTGGTAAGCTTTGGCAAGCTAGCAAGGTAATCTAGTCTTGGATCGCTTTCTTTAAGTTTCTTGTTCTTTTCTTGTGAATACCACAACCAATTCTTGATTTCTTTTCCAACGACTTCCACATGAACATATCCATCTTCTTTTAGTTTCTTTTTCATTTGAATCACTAAGTTTATAATCAAGAGAAGACTACTAGTTTTATCACTTCACTACCTAACGTTTAAAGCTTCCATCGCGAGCTCTCCCTGAGATCCGACTCGGTATAGCCCTAGGCTATAGCGGAGACAAGAAAGGGTACATCAAATACATTTCTATACACATAATAAGTGCGCCCCTTTCCCGTCTTAATCATATAGTCATCTTCAAAATCATTGGACTGATAGATGGGTAATTCATCTTCACAGAAAAAATCAGAAAATTAAGGATGTTGTAGATGATACCTTGGTGATGAATGATGTGGTGGTGGTTGATGTGGTGATGGTTGATATGGTGGTAGTTGATACGGTGGTGATGGTTGATATGGTGGTGGTTGATACGATTGACAATCATGTCCGCTTGGTACGTAACATCAGATCTGAGAGACATTCTTTTAATGGTGTTGTCTCTCCTTTGAGTAGTATACATCCTTGTGGAAAGGCCTTGAAATCCATCATCATCTCCTGCCTTCATCGGAAAGAAGTCATAGCTCTAATACCAGTTAACGCGGGAAGCTGGAAAAATGAACGATGCCAGCTAGATCTCGTTCTAGCGTCCACGAACTCTAAAGACCTTCAGGTAGGAATTATACTCGAATCCATGAACGTGGCACTCAAATCCACGAGCGATTTACTCGAATCCATGAGCAAGAGATATCAACTCGAATCCACGAGCAATTTGGAGGAAAACTCAAAGTTTATTAATCAAAATTTGATGCCAAAAATAAAGAGTACAAGGTTTATTTATAAACTTACAATGAGTACTACTCCTGTTAGGAAACTATAATCTATTTCTAAAAAAAATATCTAGGTAACCTAAATTCAAAATAAAGAAATAAGAAATCAATTAGAAACTAATTTGAACCTAAAAAATAATTCCTAAATTAACTCAGACATGGGCTGATACGTCTCTGACTTGGCTCCTACATCACTGGAAGCGAAAAAATGATTGTGTTAAAGAGGTGTAAAAGAAAAAGAGAAAAGAAAAGAGGTTTTCTCATTTCTCATTTTTTATTCCAAACAAACATTAGAAGTGAGAAATATGTTTTTCCACTTGCTCACTTTCATCCCAAAACAAACAACCCCTGAGTTTGAAATGTTAGTTAAATAACTCTGTCAACAATGGGTTTGTTCGTTGTTAGCTTAATAGGATAATTAGTTGCAAAGTTAATTACATGTAGGAGTTGTCCTACTCTGCTTATTTAAAATCTATTACAATAACAAATCATTTATTTTTCATAGTTGTGGTGGATAAAAATCGGCTTATAATAGATTGGACCAATCACAGGCGATTTGAGACGCACCCCGGATGAGACATGTCAGAACACATATAGGAAAAAATACTTTTCAGTTTATGAGCACCGGTGTGATGGCAGCCTAAGACCTTTGGGTGTGAGATCTAGTAGGTAGAATCGTAGAAAGTACCGAATAAGAAAAACTGTCCGTGTGGCGGAAGGGTGGAGTAGCACAAGGAACTGCTAGTGTTATGATGGATTGGAACAGGAAAACTTTCAGTGTAGTGGATTGACTAGCACAGGGAGCTGCTACTGTAATAGTATATGTGTGTGCTTTAAAGATTAAGGAAGTGATCCCCTTCTCCTGGAGAAGAAGGATCATATATATACCTACAAGGATGCCAGTTGTGCAGGCGGAATTGATGGGTTGTTGTAACTGCACAATCTTCACGTACTGAGTTTGTTGTAACGGTTGTGATCATTGGTACTGGTTGGTGGGATTGTATGTGGAGGAACCTGTCACTGTCCATAACTGCCCGCATTGATAGAGGCATTATATGTTATGAACGTGGGAAGGAAGGCGTTGCGCAAGTATCGGCGGAGATCTTAGACAATCTGTTGTCGGAGCTTCAGGTTTGGAGTTAGGGCCTTCAAGTCAAGGAAGACCTCAAAGTGGAAAGGACCTGAGAGAGGAAAAGCTCTCGGAATGGTGGAAGACAGCTCAGGGATGGAAGGGTCTTTAGGGCGGCGGATGACTTCGAGAAAGTTGAATGTGGCGGAGGCTCGGAGATGGATTCTGGGTGTTGTAGATTTTTCGGTGGAAGCTCTTGGTAGCTGGAACACGTGTCATCATCCTGATGAGGGTCGAATTTTGACTACTACAGATGCCCCCCCCCCCCCACTTTCTCAATTGTCGAAGTCTACGAAAGGGAAGTCGGAGATGTGAAGATACTCAAACTGAAAATGCTTTAAAACTCACTATGACGCTTGTGCGACAAATCTCTTTAGATCAGTGAATCTTCGAAAATTAATTGTTGGTTGCACAGCTAGTTGACAACTGTCACATCAGGTGGCTGGAAGACTATATCCTGCATCTCTTCGAATCCTGATTCCATTATGATTGGGATTGTAGGATTTTATGATTTCATGGCGATAGTTAATTTTCTGCTTTACTGTTGACTAAAAATCTTGGGATTGTGGGCTGAACTTTTTAGGAATTGAAAATTTGAATTGAAGGCAATTGGGCTTCTTGTCTGTCTATAAACAGAGAGAGTTCTGTGGGAGAAAATCATCTCCCTTTTTCTTCAAAAAATAACTTTGCTTCGAAACCCTAATTTCTTTCCTTGTTGTGTCGACATGTCGTTTTCTCTTCTTTTCATCAAATGGAGGAAGGGGAAGGAGAGGGAGAAGGAGAAAGATGAAGAAATGGTGATCGGGCTCTCTCTTCTAGGGAGTCTAAAAGCTGCATCACATTAGTTGTCATGAAGGGGCTGTTAGGCGCATTAGTTGCGTGATAAGGTGCTGCCACTGAGGATGACAAGTAGGATTCTTGCTTCAATTGAATCGGGTGATTCAATTTTCGGGTTACTTGATTTAGGACGAGCAAGCTTTGATCTTGAGGCCGTCAGCCTCTTTCCTAATGGCATGTACGAGGGAGGAGGAGTGGGAGCTCATTGGCTGAGTGCGCCGGTGAATTGCTTCTCACCTTGAGGTCTAGAGCTTTTTCTCAGAACACATTGAAAGGGACGTAATATCTGTGTGTCTTGCAGGCTTCAGTTTGCAGAGAGCTAATGCCTCACTCTCGCAGGGCTTCCTGAGAGTCCTCATTTTGCTGCCTTGAAGAGACTCAGAGGCGGGGGCATTGGGTTGCCGGTTGAGGAGCCATGGCGTGGATGAAGATTGACGACTGCTTTTGGGAGGCATTCTCTGATGAGTAAATCTTTGTTGCTTCAGCATCAGGAGCCTATTAATGGTGGCAGGACTGGATCGTCTAGACCTGGATCTGCTATTTTTCTTTTCCGAAAGCTGTAAACACAATGATGTGATGGATTTTTTGTATTGCTCTTGTGAGATTTAATCAAACAAATATAATAGAATGGTATTTGGAATGGAAATGTAACGACTGATTTTAATTAAAATCTTTCCTCACCCTAATTATCGAGATTATCGGTTGAATGATTCATTTAAAGTTGTTACCCTCAATTTTATAATAATAAATTTAAATTTCTATAGTTGACTCACCTTCCTAATTAATTCAAGGTAAGTTGAGGGTAAGGCATATGAGTGTATAAAAATATGTGCGTATGTGTACCAAATGCCTGTATAAATGAGAGTATATGCATAGGTATTTATAATATGCATAGGTATTTATAAGCCTAGATTAACTAATTTAAAACCTAGAGACATACTAATAACCCTAAGTTAATGAAAGGGGATAGGCATGCATGCAATGGGAGATCAAGGGCTAAGATCTCCTTGATGAGTGTTAGGCCATGTGGCAACTAGGGAGAGTCCCCCATCTTGTAAATTGCTCCAAGAAGATAGTGCCCTACCCATTTTACCCCCACTCTCTTCTCTATTCAGATCTGAATACCTTGTTCATTGTATCTTCTGCTTCCCAAATCTGAAATCCTAAAATCCTCAATCTCCTCCCTGTTATTCCCTTGAAGAAACCTCTACATAAACCATCTCTCACTCCCTTGCTCCCCTTCTTTTAACCCCAGGCCGGAGTCAGAGGGAGGGGAGGCGCGCGCACAGCACAGCAACAGCAGTACGCGCGCGCGTGCTGCTGGCCAGGCCGCGTGCGCGGCCTGGAGAGGGGAGTCGCGCGCGCGTGGGGGCTGGAGCAAGGAAGGAGGGGGTGGATTCGGGGTGATTTTTGGGGAGGTTTGTACTACTTAAATCTGATTTTTTAGGCTCCAAAACCCCCATTTTCAGATCACAAATCAAGACCTAAGGGTTGTTGTGTGGGAAGGCAATCAAAGAAGATTTGTGTAGAGCTCTATCTACATAAGGTGAGTAAACCTAAACCCTTAGGTAATTGTTCACAAATGTAGGATGATTAGGGAATTTCCAATCATGTAAGGATGAACGAATCTTGTGTAAATTCACTGTTTTTCACTAATTATTATGATAGGTGGATCTAAATGTGTGCAACATAGTCATTACCTCTCCTAAAAGGAATTTGGTGGGATGCATGTATAGGGTGTATGTTCCGTATTGATAACTCTGTGGGTAATAAGAAATTGACATATAAGTCTTTTGTTTATGCTTACTTCAACGGGAGGGGAAAACCCCTCCTTACACATTGGCATTAAATTATGTATCATCAAGTAAAATGGAATAATGCATTCATTCATATAAGACTTAATGTTGCGGGACGTGATTGCACCATGATATAGTGAAGCTATTAAGTATGTATTCTTCTCACTTAATATGCACCGATTGTATGAATGGCTTGTGAGCGTAACCATTGACTTTTTGCGAAGAGCATAATAACTTATAAATTATCTATGTATGCATGTATGCTTCTTGGAGGAAGGTGTCGGCCCAAAAGGTTACACTCTCTATTTGTATAAGTTTTGATGATAACAAAACACATAGAAACTATTTGGTACTAATAAGAATGAGTTTCAGGTTTGAACAAGTATTAATGGCTTTAAGCATATTGCAAGGTTAATTCGCTAAAAGCATGTTTATAGGTTGATGGCGCAAGAGAACTCTTTTATAGGAAAGGAGGCTCTAGATCGGCAACGTGGTTCAGAGACTTCTTTCTTTATAGTTTTTATATTTTAGTTTGTTATAGGATAATATATAGTGTTGAAGCTCAAATTTCCCACACACACAAATTGCACATGATTTTCAATATTATTTTTCTCTTGTATAAAATATTTAATATGTCTATTTCAGTATTTGCAAACTCTATTTTATGTAGTGTACTTAGTCTTGACAAAATAAATTTTTGAAAATTAAGTTGTCTTCAAAAATATTTTTCAAAATATACTATTTTGACCTGTTGCGGTCGACCGGACGGTCGACCGGCTCTGTTTCAGGTCAGAACGGTCGACCGCAGTTCTGACCGTTGGGTGCGTGCATGTGTGCACGTTACCCGGTCGATCGGACGGTCGACCAGACCCCATGTCGGTCGACCGAGCTTCGACCGACTGAAAGCACCCTAGTCTTTGTTTGGGACGGTCAACCGGCGGTCGACCGTGGGCTGGCAACGGTCAAATATTTTTGAAAATCGGTCGACCGAGAGCGTTTTCTCTGCCTAAACGGCTAGTTTTTTATTCTTCAACGAGGTTTATGCCAGATTTTGGGTCTAATCTTTCTTGTTTAATCAAAATTATAGTTTACCTTTAAATCCCTACCTTTATCCTATAAATAGGGGTGATTAGGGTTGAGGAGAATTACAACAATTTTTGCAAAAAGAAATCAAAGCTTGAGTCTCTTTAAAGAAGTTTTGCTCTCAGTTTTTGTGCTCAAAATTCTAGTTTTTCTCTGAAATTTTTGATTCTAAACTCTCTTCAACTTTGTTTTATTTTTCACTTACAAACCTTGAGCTCCAAACCTATACATTATTCTCTAGGGTTTGTAAAGAAAAGTTTTTCAAAAGAGAGTTTGTAGTCTTTTGATCACCAAGAGATTATTGTATTTGTGGCTCCACTACCTCTGAACTAGAGGAGTATGATTGAGGAGTTGGGTACTCCCTTGTGGTTATAATCCTTTGTGAAAGTTCTAGTGGATCGGAATTCCTTCTGGGTGAAGGCGGGGACGTAGAGCTGGGTGCTCGAACCTCGAAACAAATCTCTGTGTTTGCGATTGGTTTATTTGTGTTATTTACTCGTTTTTCATTCATTCTTATATTGTCTATCAATACTCTCACAACAAGATTGCATTGCGCACCTCAAACTCTTATTTAGAAGAATCACGAGGAAGGAGTTCAGAGCCCTTCACAGGGTATCGGCTTCTAATCTTATTTCGAGTGATCGTTGCATCATATCATTTTAAATTTGTGCATTGATTAGCATTATCACCTATTCACTCCCCTCTAGGTTATTTCAATTGGTATCAGAGTTAGGATTCTAGTTTTTGGCTTCACATCCTTAGAGAGATCCTAAAATTTGCTAATCACTATTTTCATATCTTCATTCATTCACTAGTAAAGATGGCCGACAACATTAAGACCCCTCTCAAATTTGATGGACTCAACTTTCTCATATGGAAAGTTAGGATGAACATTTTTCTACAATCTCTAGGTAGTCTAGTTGCTAAGTCTTTAACCAAGCCTTTTAGTAAACCCGAAGGTGAGGAGGACACTTGGTCCAAACTTACCTCCAAGGAATTTGATGCTAATTCAAAGGCTCAAAATGCCCTACTTTTAGTTTTGAATGAGGATGACTTAACACAGGTTATCCATTACAAATCCGCCTATGAGATTTGGCAACACTTATTGGTCACTCACAAGGGAACATCACAAGTCAAGAGAGGTAAGATAGATCTCTTGCGTTCCCAATATGAAAGTTTTAAAATGTAAGAAAATGAATCCATTGATGATATGATAACTAAGTTTACTAAGATTACAATGCTCTTTCTTCTCTAGGTGATGAAATAAGTAACGACCAAAAGATGCGGAACGTGATTCGTGCTCTCCCTTCATTATGGGAAATCAAAGCTACCACCTTGAAGGAATTGAATGACAAAGACGAGATAGAGCTCATAAGTCTTATTGAAAATCTAAAGACTCATGAGATGGAGAAAAAAGCAAGAGAAGAAGCAGTACCTTAAAAGAAAAAGTCTATACCTTTCAAGTCTTCCTCCACCAACTACGATGATGAAGAAGATGAAGCAGATGATGAAGAGCTATCTCTTCTTGTGAGAAACGTAAAGAGAATATACCGCAAGAATAAGCTCAATTATAGAAGGCGATGGGAAGGGAAGGAGGAGAAAAAGATCATATGCTACAACTGTTGGAAACCCGGACACATCATGGCCGATTGTCCAGATTTCAAGAAAAAGATTTCTTCCTCCTTGAAGCAAAAAAAGCCGTTGAAAAGAAGGTGTACAAAGCCACTTGGGATTCGAAAAGTGAATCCGAAGATGAAGTCAACACGGCAAATGTGTGTTTCATGGCAAACACACCTAAGGTAACTACACAACCACTTGATGATGATAGTGAATAAGTAAGGAATTGTTATTACAAGCTTTCATTGAACTTTCAGAAAGTTGATGCTAAAAAGGAAGATTGTTCAAAATTGAAAAAGGAAAATGAAATGCTTAAAAATCAAATTGTCATTTCTTCAAAGAAAAAGATGAATTATCTTCTATTCTTATTTCAACACAAAGAGATTTTGATGCCTATAGAGTTGCTCGTAAAGTTAAATATCCTAAATTGATGAAAATGAGTTTTTCATGTTAAAAACTAGAATAAATGATTTGAGAAATGTTTTAAAAGAATGTACTTTTAATAATACTAAATTAAAGAAATGTTTTCAAAGAAGCATATGCATACTACTCATGCTAAACATGATAAAACATCTCATGCCAAAACTCTACATGTTCATCATGTCAACACATCACATGTTAATCATGCTAAAACACCTCATGCTCACAAATCACATTTTCATAAACCACATGCTCATTATGCTTTTAAATATTTAAGAATTTATAAATGTACTTATTGTGGCCGGAATGGTCATTTAGCTAATTTTGTTATGATCATATAAATAGTATAAATAATCTTATTTGGGTTCGAAATACTAACGCTTTAGGACCCAAGAAAATATGGGTACCAAAATCAAGTCTTAAATTATTTGATGTAGGTACACACCAAAACTCCAAGACGTAAGGAGCGGTGGTACCTTGATAGTGGTTGTTCAAGGCATATGACATGGGACATCAACAATTTCACAACCCTATCAAGGTACGTTGAAGGTGGCACCGTCACCTTTAGAGATGACTCCAAGGGCACCATCATCGGTATAGGTAACATTAAGATTGGTGCATCTCCTTTAATCGAAAATGTAATTCTTGTTGATGGGCTTAAACATAATTTGCTTAGTATTAGTCAACTATGTGATCGTGGTCTCAAAGTTGTGTTTGATGAATCTTCTTGCAAAATTTTTTATTGTAAAACTAATGATTGTATTCTCACTGAATTTCGTGAAAATAATGTCTATATTATTGATATGCTTAATTTGGATTGCTCTACTAAATGTTTAAATGCTTTTGATAAGATTTCATGGTTATGCTATAAAAGATTAGGCCATGCATCTTTTGATCACCTTGCTAGAATAAATTCTAAGGATTGGTGAAGGGTATTCCTTATTTGAAGTTTAAAAAAGACCGCATTTGTGGTGCGTGTCAACTTGGGAAACAAACCAAGTCTTCTTTCAAACCAATCAAGGATATCATATCATCTAGGCCATTAGAATTGATTCACATGGATCTTTTTGGACCAACTAAAACTAAAAGCTTAAATGGAAATAGATATGTTTTTGTTTAGTCGATGATTTCTCTCGTTTCACTTGGGTTTTCTTTTTGGAGCATAAAAATCAAACTTTTTCTCATTTTAAGATTTTTCGAAAAAAGGGTTGAAAAAGAAAAAGGATTTTCGATTTTACGGATAAGAAGTGATAGAGGTGGTGAGTTTGTCAATCAATTCTTCATGACTTATTGTGATGAAAAGGGAATTAAGCATGAAATGTCATGTCCTAGAACTCCACAACAAAATGGAGTAGTTAAGAGGAAGAATAGAACTCTTCAAGAAATGGTTAGGACTATGATAAGTAAATATGGGCTCCCTCAATACTTATGGGCTGAGGCCGTAAACACCGCATGCTACATATCCAACTGTATTTATTTGTGTAAAAATACTTTCAAAACCTCTTTTGAAATTTATCATTTAAGAAAACCAAATGTTTCATACTTTAAAGTTTTTGGATGCAAGTGTTTTGTTTTGAACACCAAAGATAATTTGGGTAAATTTGATGCTAAGGCTTATGAAACAATCTTTGTTGGCTATTCTAGTACTAGCAAAGCATATAGAGTGTTCAATAAATCATCTCATACTATTGAAGAATCTATGCATGTTAAATTTGAAGAATCTAATACTATTGTTGAGAATGTTATAGAAATTGACTCATTAGGTGAGGACATGGAGACAATATCCTTAAAGGACTCACCCATCCAAGAAGACAAGAAAGAACCTATTGGTGAAGTTCAAAAGGATGAAGTTAAACTATCACAATCACTTCCTAAAGATTGGAGATACACCTCAAATCATCCCAAAGATCTCATCATAGGTGATGTATCAAAGGGGGTAACCACTCGCTCCAAACTCCATGGTTTGTGTGGGCATTATGCATTCATATCTCATTTTGAACCCAAAAACATCCTCGAAGCTGAGGGTGACTCATATTGATTGCTTGCCATGCAAGAAGAGCTCAATCAATTTGAGCGCAATCAAGTTTGGCACCTTGTTCCTAGACCCCATGATAGACCAATAATTGGTACTAAGTGAATTTTTAGGAACAAGATGGATGAGTCAGAAAATGTTATAAGAAATAAGGCTAGGTTAGTGGCCTAAGATTACACTCAAGTTGAAGGAATCGACTTTGAGGAGACCATTGCACCCGTAGCACGGCTAGAAGCCATACGGATCACACTAGCTTATGCATCCTATAAAAATTTAAACTTTTCAAATGGATGTGAAAAGTGCATTTTTAAATGATTTTCTTGATGAAAAAGTTTATGTTGAACAACCTCCTGGTTTTGTGAATTATGAACATCCAAATTTTATTTTCAAACTAGATAAAACATTATGGTTTAAAACAAGCTCCAAGAGCTTGGTATGAAAGGTTTTCTAGTTTTCTTCTTTCAAATGATTTTGTTAAAGGCAAAGTAGACACCACATTATTTACTAAACATGTTGGTAGTGACATTCTTATAGTTCAAATATATGTTGATGATATAATCTTTGGTTCTACTAATGAGTTACTTTGCAAGGAGTTTGAACAATGCATGCAACGTGAATTTGAGATGTCATTAATGGGTGAATTGAACTATTTTCTTGGACTCCAAATCAATCAAATGCGTGATGGAATTTTCATATGTCAAGCTTAGTACTCAAAGGAACTCATCAAGAAATTTAGGCTTGAAGATTCAAAAATTTGCAACACTCCCTGGCTACCACCACCAAGCTTGATAAGGATGACCAAGGTAAGTGTGTTGATATTAAATTATATAGAAGCATGATTGGTAGTTTGTTGTATTTAATGGCGAGTAGGCCGGATATTATGTTTAGTATGTGTCTTTGTGCTAAATTCCAATCTTGTCCCAAAGAATCTAATTTAATTGCGGTAAAACGCATTATGCGTTATGTTAAGGGCACTATTGGAATGAGTCTATGATATCTGAAAATTGGAGAATTCTCAATGACGAGTTTTCAGATGCCGACTATGCGAGTTGTAGAGTGGATAGAAAGAGTACTAGTGGAACATGTCAATTTCTTGGTAATTGTCTTGTTTCATGTTCTTGCAAGAAACAAAATTCGGTAGCCCTCTCAACCGCCGAGGCGGAGTATGTTGCGACGGGGGCTTGTTGTGCTCAAGTCCTTTGGATAAAACATAATATTTTGTGATAATACTAGTACTATTCATATGACTAAGAATGCAAATCAATATAGTAAGACAAACACATTGAGATTCGTTATCACTTCCTTAGAGATCATTTTGAGAAAGGTGATATTGATATTGATTATGTTTCTTTCGATTTTCAACTTGCAGATATTTTCACTAAACCACTTGACTATAATAGATTTTCTTTTATATGTGGTGAACTAAATGTTTGTGTTGTTGAATAAGGAAGTTTTCTTACTAACATATCCCTTTTTGATGTATGACAAAAAGGGGGAGAAATATGTGTTTTATGGTTTGGTTTATGATTTGGTGTTTTATGGTTGCTTTCAAAATTTTCAAAAATCAAAATTTTTCTCATAATAAATTGTTTTATACTTGTTTAATATAGCATTATTTAAGGGGGAGTTTTTTTCCTCACTTTTATATCTTGTGTTATAACCTATATATTTTATCATCATCAAAAAGGGGGAGATTGTTGGCCCAAAAGGTTACTCTCTATTTGTATAAGTTTTGATGATAACAAAACACATAGAAGCTATTTGGTACTAATAAGAATGAGGTTCAGGTTTAAACAAGTATTGATGGCTTTAAGCATATTGCATGGTTAATTGCGCTAAAAGCATGTTGATAGGTTGATGGCGCAAGAGAACTTTTTTATAGGAGAGGAGGCTCTACCTCGGCAACGTGGTTCAGAAACTTCTTTCTTTATAGTTTTTATATTTTAGTTTGTTAAAGGATAATATATAGTGTTGAAGCTCAAATTCCCCACACACACAAATTGCACATGATTTTCAATATTGTTTTTCTCTTGTATAAAATATTTTAATATGTCTATTTCAGTATTTGCAAACTCTATTTTATGTAGTGTACTTAGTCTTGACAAAATAAAATTTTGAAAATTAAGTTGTCTTCAAAATATTTTTCAAAATATACTGTTTTGACCTGTTGCGATCGACCGGACGGTCGACCGGCTTTGTTTTAGGTCAGAACGGTCGACCGAGCGGTCGACCGTAGTTCTGACCGTTGGGTGCGTGCATGTGTGCACGTTACCCGGTCGACCGGGCGGTCGACCGGACCCCATATCGGTCGACCGAGCTTCGGCCGACTGAAAGCACCCTAGTCTCTGTTTGGGACGGTCGACCGGGCGGTCGACCGAGGGCTGGCAACGGTCAAATTTTTTGAAAACCGGTCGACCGGCTGGTCGACCGAGAGCGTTTTCTCAGCCTAAATGGCTAGTTTTTTAAACACATTTTAAAACGTGTTTTTATTCTTCAAACGAGATTTATGGCTGATTTTGGGTCTAATCTTTATTGTTTAATCAAAATTATAGTTTACCTTTAAATCCCTATCTTTATCCTATAAATAGGGATGATTAGGGTTGAGGATAATTACAATAATTTTTGCAAAAAGAAATCAAAGCTTGAGTCTCTTTAAAAGAAGTTTTGCTCTCAGTTTTTGTGCTCAAAATTCTGATTTTTCTCTGAAGTTTTTTATTCTAAGCTCTCTTCAACTTTGTTTTATTTTTCACTTACAAACCTTGAGCTTCAATCCTATACATTATTCTCTAGGGTTTTGTAAAGAAAAGTTTTTCAAAAGAGAGTTTGTGGTCTTTTGATCACCAAGAGATTATTGTATTTGTGGCTCCACTACTTCTGAACTAGAGGAGTGTGATTGAGGAGTTGGGTACTCCCTTATGGCTGTAATCCTTTATGGAAGTCCTAGTGGATCGGAAATCCTTCTGGGCGAAGACGGGGACGTAGAGCTGGGTGCTCGAACCTCGAAACAAATCTTTATGTTTGCGATTGGTTTATTTGTGTTATTTACTTGCTTTCCATTCATTCTTATATTGTCGATCAATACTCTCACAACAAGATTGCATTGCGAACCTCAAACTCTTATTTAGAAGAATCACGAGGAAGGAGTTCAGAGCCCTTCACGGGATATTCGGCTACTAATCTTGTTTTGAGTGATCGTTGCATCATATCATTTTAAATTTGTGCATTGATTAGCACTATCACCTATTCACTCCCCCTCTAAGTGATTTCAGAAGGGACTGGGCGGGAGCCGGCAGGAGGGAGAAGAAAAGGACTTGATTATATATATATTTGTGAAAATACTAAATGGAAGAAAGGGCCGGGCGAAAGCCTGTAGGAGGGAGAAGACGGAGATTTAATCGCTATACATATACAGGTTTCTCTAACGAGGGAAGGGGCCAGGCAGGAGCCGGTAGGAGGGGGGAAGACGGGGACTTGATTATATATATTATATATATATATATATATATATATATATATATTATATATATATATATTATATATATATAAATATATATATATATATATATATATATATATATATATATATATATATATATATATATATATATATATATATATATATATAAGGAAAATACTAAAGGGAGGAAGAGGCCGGGCGGGAGCCGGTAGGAGGGGGAAGACGGTGAATTGGATCTAAAATTAGTAATTATGTATAAGCACTCCGCTTAAGCGAACCATCAAGCTTTGTTCCACGTTGGTATTTTATGTTAAACCTAGAATGTCATGACTAAATAAAATGGTAAACCGGTTGGTTTAGAAGTATATGTACACATATACTTGCTCGCATATACATGTAAGTAATTCATTTTGTAATGGTATATAGGAAGGTAAACTCATGGTAGTTGAGACATCTAAACCACAACTTTATGGGATCTAAGGTAAAGCAAGTTAAGCGAGAAGTTGCATCGTATAATTGTCTTAATTGCAAAACACCTCTCTAAGAATGTGTTGGCTTATAAAGTTTCTGTACTGGCACCTTTTTAGCGTGGTTTACTCATTGAACTATCAAGCTCATTTTATTTACTTTCCACCTATTTCAGATTTGGATAAAGGTAAGGGGCCACTCTAACCTGGAGGATTTAATAATGGGACGAATGACATGCTATTTGTACTATTTTTGTTAACCCTCTACATATATATATGTTCTACTTTAAGTATCTTTTAGATGGTTATGCTTATGGTGCACTCAGTGTATGTAATTTGTCCTTGTGGTGTTTTGAAACTAGGGACTCAGGTTATATGTAATGTTTCAGGAGCTATGAATGGTGGTTATGCATGGTAATGTTGTGTTGGGGACTGAATCCTTGTTGTTACTGTTGGTGAGGAAAAATCGAAGATCGAGGAGTAAATTCTTTATTTGATAGTAAAGAAAATTATAGCGGATCAATAATCCTTTCACAAGAGAGGGGAGATATTCAAGCTCAAATCTCCCCTTTGTTTAATACCGGGTTCTTGATATGGCAGTGAAAAGTGAATCTTATTTTTCGTTGACCGGGTGAACGTCAAGACTTCTTGGGAATCTTCTCTTTGGATGGTGAACGAAGTAACACAGCTTCTGTCCAACAAGAATCTCAAAGAGACTGTGGGCCAAAAATAAACTTGTACGCAGCAAGTTGTTAGAAGAGTTGAACTCTCTCTTTCTTTTAGCTGGAGATCTTAGTCTTTCTACGGCTTACAACTGAAGTTCTTCTGACCAGATTTTTCTGACCCTTCTTCCATAGCAAACTCGGCTATTTATAGATGCTTCAGGGGGTAAAAGTGTCCCCTAAAAATACTCCATAATGAGGGTTAACTCCCTCATTACGTGGGCAGTAATTGACCCAGTAATAAGGGCAGTTATAACCGAGACGCGGACTTTGGGCCTCGCGTTTTGCCATTGAGGTGATGCTTGAGAAACGCGAGCTTCAAATTCTGCGTCTAGCTTCACGTGAGACGCGGGCTTTGGAATCTACGTCTTGGTGCTGCAATAATGCTGAGATGCGGCTTTCACGCTCCGCGTCTTGGTCCTTGCAGTGATGTTGAGATGCGGGTTTCAACCCTCGCGTCTTGCTGCTACACTGGTGGCGATGATTAGCCTTGCGTCTAGAGTTTGGATTCTATTTTTTTGATGACTCGTCTTCAGTGATTTTTAGACAGCCTACAGAACCCCATCCAAAGTTTTTGATATTCTGCGGTTGACTGGGACGGATTTCAAAATACTTTGAACTCTGGTTGAATTCATATTTCTCATGATTGGACTGATAATCATTTGAGATACTCTGAGCTTGATCTTGTCTGGAGTATGGTCTTCATGAGTGTACTGTAAACCCTTTAAAGCCACCAGTGATGATCGTGGTGAGTGTCTAGATACGCAGTCTAGACCTCCTCAGTGCTCTAAGCCGGTTGTTGGTGTTCTATTGAAGTAGGGGTGAACAGTCGTCTGCTTGCGCCAGTGTACTGTTGAACTGATTTGCAGAAGTAAAGACTGAATGCAAGTCTTGTACACGCAGGGGTCATGTTATCTTAGAGACGAAGTTCTCACTCGGAGTGGGGACGCATCTATTAATTTGCTGAGGAAATGCGGCCTCTGGAGGGACGCGATCTTTGAAGTGAAGACGCAGCTTTCACTCTGTTGACTAGGCGCGACTTTGGCCTTACTGAAGAAACGCGACTTTTGGAGGGACGTGGTCTTTGTTAAACGTAAGTCTCGTGTTTGGGCGCGTTGCCACATGTCCAGCGGAGTTGAGGGAACATCATTCCTTTGACGCGCAAAATTCGCGTCACATTTAAAATGCACGCCATGCGTCAGGCGGGGATTAGACCTCGAGCCATTCGTCGCGTATCTCTACAGATCACTGTGCCTATAAATGACAACAGTCTTTCAAGAGTCATCATTAGACTCTTCTTCTTCTTTGCTGAGTATTATATCTAGGGTTAAAAAAAGCTTGAAGCTTTTTTTTTTTTATTTTCACCGTCTTCAACACTGATCTCACTGTCAAAATAGCACCGAAGACCAAACCTGCTTCCTCATTCTCAAGCGCTGTCGCTCCGAAGATTCAAATGGGTGGTCCTTCCATGCAGGAGGCCCCTATTTCAGGTAGTAAAACCATATGATCTGGTTTCCACGATTGAAGGGGCTTACAGAGTCTCTTAACTCTTAAGTCTCTTTTGAATGTGAACCGCCAACGCGAGGCTCATGCCCGTTTTTTATTTTTAAATGCGGCTCTTGAATTGGTGGCAAGTCGCGGGTTTGACGACCTCTGCGTCTTTGCTTCATCAACTTGAGTCCATATCTGTTTGTTGAACGCGAGCCTCGTTGAGCCTTGCGTTTTGGACTCAATACTCAGAATATTTCTAAGTGTGGGGAGTTCAGACACAGACTTTCTATGATTCTCGCATCTTTTAAGATCAGGCACAAGTTTTACTGAGTCTCGCATCTGACTCCGATACTTAAATTTTTTTCTAAGTTATGGATTTTGAAATGCGGGCTTCATGCAAACCTCATTTTTGAGTCTAGACACGGATTTTGCTGATTTTCGTGTCTGGATTCATTCTTGCGTTTGAATTTCAAACACCTAATCATTTTCTTTCAGATTTCTGACCAAGTGTTGTCCTCTTTGCAGTGCGATACTCTTCCAACCCCTTGTCCAAAAAGTGTCACTTTGGGCACGTAGGTGGCACTGATCGTAATTCAAAGGAGCGAAGGGAGAGGATCATCAAGGCCAGTATGGTGACCCTTCAGGAGATTATCTCCGATGGGCTGTTCGAGACGGATTCCCGTAGTTCGTTATGGAAACCTGCTTTCCTCTTCGATGACGCCATTGATAAGGATGATAGGATTCTGCACGATGGAGATTCCAAGTGGCTCCATCAGATAGGGGACAAGAGGTTCTTTCTTCCCAATATGGAGAGGATGTATTCATTGTCCTATCTTCAGCAAATGTTCGTTCATCGTGCAATGAATTGGGATCTTTCCCTGTTTGTCTCCTGCATCTTTCTCGGCAGATTAGGTGCCAAAGAAGTATACTCTGCAAGTCATGGGAAAGATGTCTTCGGTTTATTTTTCGGGTTAGTCGTGCCTGAGTATCTGAAGGGAGAAACCCCTAAGCTTGGCGCCACCTTCATCAATCAGTTTTTAAAAGTTAAGGGTGATTTTCCTGTTGACTTTCGTCCGCTTTGGTGGGTCCATTCTACCGACAAATCATGGTGGGGTAGAATGGTTAGATTTATTCTCGTCGAGCTCGGGGCTCTGCTGCAGCAGGTGGGGTCATATCACTCGCTCAGGGCTGTCCAATATGGCCTCCCGCAGAGGTCCCACAATTTTTATGGCATGCTGGAGCATTACAATCCTTTGACGGGCACATTTTTTACTCCAGTCGGGGAGATAGGGCTGGCTCTTCATGAACTATATGAAGTCTCAGGGATAGTTATGGGAGATGCACCTTATGAAGAATACATCCCGACTTCTGAGGAGCTTAACCTCTTGATGAAAGAGGATCCTCAGGTATATGAGACGTACTGGGAAGTGTTGTGCCACTTTCACATCTGCAGGCAGATATCCTCCTGGAGGAACAGGGGTGTCAAGCAGATGTCCTGGGCGAGTTATATGTTCAATGGTATAAATGAAAAAGATAGCTCAGTGACTAGTCTGGCCCCTTGCACTGACGAGAAAATTGCTGAGAGGATCAATGCCTCTACAAGCTCTTACACCACTGAGTCGAACGAGGACACTTTCAGACCTGATACGGTCTTTGAAAGTTTTTATCACCAGGCCCGAGCTCCCATTTCTAACCGGGCTCTATTGGCGGGCTTTCTTATGCTATAGCTGAAGCGTTGTGTGGTACCAACGCTGCCACATGAAGTAATCATTGCTGATGTGGTATACCCAACGGTCTTGCTTGCCTATGAGAAGTCTATCGCTCTCCTTCCAGCGATAGTAGCCAGAATACAAAGCGATTTATGGGCTCTAGTCAAAAGCCTGTGCCAAGTGGAGGCCATTGTAGATTCTGAGGGCAGGCCAGTGGTTGATTCAGAGGGAAGGCCGAGAGTGAAGACCCCTAACCCGAGGATCGAGCTTCCATATACGTACCTGATGGCCTGGTATGTTATGCACTTTCCTTCACTGATGACGGCGGTACCTCTTTCTGCAGGTTTTGTTCCCTTCGTGCGAAAACTAGAGAATTCGAGCTGGACTCACTACTATATGTTCTTTATTCAGAAATCCATTCTGAACATTTTGAACTATCAGCTCGACCGTTGCTTCCCTGAGATTGCTGATGCGTCTTGCGGGGATAAGTTTGCCGACCTTGCGGGGTCAGATGATTTCACAAGGCTGCCATCAGGAGTCTTCTGGTGGCTGATCAATATTCGGCCTGGATATTTGATCTTCTGGCAGGGAATTCATGTACGATTGAGCCTTACTTGCCTAGTCATTTTGCTCGGCAGTTGGCTATGATCAATTATATGTCGGCAACCCCAACGCCGACCTTTGCTTCAGCGAAAATTTATTTGAAGGTGCCCGGCGTGGTACTATAGTGTAGCTGGAGGGACAAAAGCTGTTTCAGCTTGTCTCACAAGACGCCTAATTGTTATACCAGCCTCAATTTCTACACCTGGTACTCTTTGGCTAGTAGGATGTCTGATTTCGGAATAAATACCTCTTGCATTAAGTGCATCAAGGCATCTTATGAGACCAAGTTAGAGTCCAACAAACGTATGCGAGGTATGGACGAGTATCAGGCAACCGAGAGGGAAATAGGAGGGGAACCAGGGATAGGACCAAGGTCAGTAGCACCTAAGGGGTAACCTGTTAAAAAGAGTCGGCAGGATGTATCCAAACGTTCTCGTGGCTCTGCTTCCAAGGGTGAGCCTATCCCAAAGAAGGCTAGGAGGGAATCGTAGGTTGAAGCTTCGATACCCAAAGTAGTTCCTCCTGGTATTGAAGAGCAGAGGGAGGAAGAAGAAGAGGAGGAGGAAGTCCCTGTCCTTCGCTCCCGCAGTCTACGCAGCAGGGGTCCCGTGATCCTAGAGGAGGGAGAATTCGCGGATGAACCCGTCATTGCCGAGGAGGTCGAGCGACCTAAAGTTGATTTGGTGGGGAGGGATGACATTAAGATTCTGGGAATCTCAGCCCAACCTGAACCTTCTTTAGCTTATGGGAGAAGGGTAGAGGTGCAGCAGCCTGGGTCTCCCAGTATATTGACGCCCGCCTCACGGATTATTGATCCCAGCCCTACTACTGGGGTACTTAGTAGTAAGGTCTCGATTGCGGAGACCTCTTGTGTTGAGCTATCGTCTTCATTGTTCGAAGAACATAGATATTATTCTAGCGAAGAAGTCAATTTTGGCGATGAACCCGCTCTTCCTGATACGAGCAAATTCTCGCATATCTCGGAGGAAGAGATACAGGGATACGTCCCTATGATGGTTTCGTCGATAGCAAGGATTGCAGCTACTGAAGATATTTTCTTTGTCCTCCTGAACTGGTTCCCCATCAAGTTAGGAATGAGTTCTAACATTTTCTTTTGACTTTCTTCTATAGGGTTGGCTACTGGTAGTGAAGCCATAACTTCTTCTCATATTGAGGAGATGATCCAAAAGCTGGCTCAGCAGGAGGACCTTGAGGCTCCCACTACCGGGATGCCTCATGAGAGTGCAACCGCTGAGGTCGGGGAGCCCTCATCCCAAATGGCTTATCCAGGGATTTATCATCTTCAGATCCACAACTTGGTAAGAGAAATTGACGTGTTCGATACTCTTATCATTACCACTAACATTTAACGCTGTGGTTTACAGAGAGCACTGGGATAGCTCAAGTAGAGGATCTTGCGGCAAGCATTGGCGCAGAAGATAGTATAGTTCAAACTTCGGCCGGGGAACCCAGTGTCGCAGAGTTTGCTGTTGTTTCTGTTACAGTGGAAGCTGCTACAACAATAACTATCCCGGAGGTATTGGTGACTACCTCAGTGTCTAACTAACCTATTGTCGGCCTCATCCCTGCGCAAGTTGAACTGGTTCCCGTCTCTCATCCTATCATGGAGAGGGGGTCTAGGAGTACATCACTAGGGTTATCTCCAGCTAACGACATCATGGAAGAGTTAGCACATCAAATGGTGTAACAATGTTTTGTTTTCATGAGGTCCTGTATTGATTTGATCCTTTCCGGGGGCAGTTCTTTCGAATTTTCCCAGATACTTCTCGAAAATCAGATCAAGAACATCAGTCACACTAGAAGTCCTTCGCAAGGTAGGGCATGCCTAATGCTGGTTGAACAGCTGGGGAGCCATCTGAAGGAGCTCAAGACCTAGAGAATGCTGGCTCAATGGATGAGGCACGGTCGATACAGAGTAAGCTTCTTATCGCTCAAGAACATGAGCGAAAAGAGATAGAGGACCAAATGGCTGAAGAAGCCCGCCATCTTCAGCGCTTCCAAGCTGACCACCAAAGTGTAAATCACCTAGAGGGTGGGTGAATAGGTGATGGCTAATCTAATGGTCACTTAATGCACAATTATGCAAATGATGCGGAAGCTAAAAACAATTATGACTTAATTAAAACTTTTACACTAAACACTATGTATAACACAAGAGTGTTGCCGAATTTCCCGTGAAGGGCTCTGGACAAACTCCTCTAGATTCCCCTTGAATGGGTTGAGGTGCCGCGTTGGCTCTCTTAGTTGAATACAAGTGTAAGCAACAATCCCACGCAAGTATATCAATTAAGCACAAATGAATATATCAAGCATATAAAGATAGACAATAATTGAATGCAAGATATAAACAAGAGACAAAGAGAGAGAGAGTGAGCAATCACAAACACAAGGGATTTGTTTCGAGGTTCGAGCACACTTTCTCTACATCCCCGCCTTCGACACACGAAGGATTTCCACTATGCAAGATCCCAATGGATCTCTTCTCGGTACCGCAACACCTACAAGCCCTCGGACTCTCTAGTCCCGTACACACCGCAAGCCCACCGGCTCGCCGAGGCCGCACCTCAATCACGAGTTCGCACCCGAACCCGAAAACACAAGTCCTCACTAGGACCCAAACAATCACGAGCACACTTGCCCGTCTCCTCAAGGAACAAAGAAAAGATCTTTGGTGATCACAACACTTTGATCACCTAAAGCACTCTCACTACAACACACCTATAGGATGAATAATCAATGGATGCTCAAGTGTGGTGTGAGAAAAACAAGGATGTGAAAGGTGGAGGAAAAACTCAAAGACTTTCTTTTAACACTCTTGATAAAACTTCCCTTTAGATAGGAAATATTTGCTCACTATTTTGTGGAGAAAACTCTTCTAAAAGTCTAGAAAAAACTGGTTCTAAGAGACTCCCAAAATCTTAGCTCAAAACAATGACCAAACCCCCTTTTATAGAGGTCAGAAAAATGTGACCGTTGGGGTCTGTCAGAGCTTCCGGTTGACCGCCCGGTCGACCGCCAACGGTCGAAAATCCGACCGTTGGAGCCTCCGGTCGACCGCCCAGTCGACCCAGAAATCCAGAGAGCAGAACTCTCTGCAGCGGTCGACCGTCCGGTCGACCAGACCACTGTGCTGCCAGACACGCACAAGTCTGTGCACGTCGGTCGACCGTGGGTCGATCGGACCATGGTGCGGTCGACCGCTCGGTCGACCGGACCAGCCTGTCAGCCAGTTCCAGGTCTGGAAAACTGGTTTTAAAATTAATTTTAAAATCTTTTAACACTTTTAAAAATTCCATAAACTTATTTTAACATTATATTGAAAACCAAACTTGTGATAAAAATTTTTTCAAGACATATATCAACATATTCATATCATTTCAGCGTCTTGCAAATTTTATCAAAAATCAAAACATGTATTTTTCAAACTTGGTTTTCATAACTTCACAAAATATAAAAACAAGATATTTGATTTCATTTTAAAGCATAGTGTGTATGGATATGATCCACTACACAATCATAATGTAATATCTATGTTTTTGTCAAAAAGCTCTAAACTTGCTTTTGATTAAAAGATAAGTACATGAGAATCACCAAAATCCAAATAAGTATTTTCAAAAAGAAAAATCTTTTGTAAACCAAAAAATCTTTTATGAAAACAATTCTAAATCAAGAGTGTGTGTGTATATGTACTTGAGCAATCCACCAACTATCTATCCTTTACATTTTTAACTAAAACAAAAACAAAATCTTATACCTAGACACAAGTCTTCATCTTCTTGAAGTCTTCACTTGAAGGCTTCTCATCTTCTTGACTTGGTCCAAGCTCGATCCATAGAGCTAGACTCCTCTTGAGTACTTGATGTGATCTTGATGCACAAGCTCTTGAATCAACCGGTGCTAGCTCCAAAACTTGACTTTAAATCCTTTATTGAAGCTCCACACCTACTAAGATCTTGATAACAAATCTGTCACTAGTTAAACACAAGATCATTAGTAAATATAACTTCATGAGTTGATCATCATCAAAACTAGGGTGATAGGCCTTTGGGCCAACAATCTCCCCTTTTTGATGATGACAAAACTCATGGAGTTATATATGCATGGATTAAAGTAAAGCTTCAAAGAAGCTCCCTCTTAACTCATGCATACCAAATATACAATAGATATGGCAATGAGGCACATGAATATGTATGCAAATGTATGGAGATAAAACAAAATAAATCTTTTTCTCCTATTTGCAAACCAAAACTTATATGCATAAATAAGAAGGAAGACAAAGACAAATACTTCTCCCCCTTAAGCAATGAAAACATGCATATAAACTCAAATACTTCTCCCCCTTTTTGTCAATCATCAACAAAGGGTTCAAAGTAAAATCAAATCAAACAAAATTTTCTCCCCTTTTTGTCATAAACAAAGAGATCAATAAGGGGTCAAATCAAACATATCAACAAAATGTTTTTTTTTAATTTTTCTTAAACAAAATTTTGAAAGGTATCAGAGCTCTTGTAAAACAATCAAATTTTAAGATAGCTAATTGAAAATAATCATTATCATAAAACATATTAATATCAATTGAAATTTAACAAATATGAAGTTGAAGCATTTTGATATCAATGGTAAACATAATGATCCAAAAAAATTTTCATCAAAAACTTTATGTCGTTTTTTTTTAAAAAATGTGAGCCAATTGTAAGTTAAGCACATGAAAATCATATATATGTATGAGAAATGAGTATACCAAGTGAAATTGATACATACATATATAAGAAACAAAATATGAGTATATACAAAATAAGTTCATATTGATACCAATTGAAACGATTCAATGATACCAATTGACATAACAATAAGATCAAGTGTATATCTCATAACCTACCATCCCTTGATATGCACAAGGTAAAAGATTTTCAATGAAGCATACAAGGCATAATCGCCCATCCATCCTCCCATCGATGGTAGGGGTTTTCAAAAATAGATTTGAAAATAAGCTTAGTTTGAAAAACTCTACCAAATGAAGAATAATTAACTAGTTAAAGATAAATTTTTTTTTGAAAAACTAGTTAAAGATCCTTCAAAAACATGAAATCAAAAAAAAATTTTATTAAAAAAATTTATATTTCAAGATATATGTATGTTTTGACAACATAATAAGTATACATACATATCTCTTAAACACAAATGAGTCCATCTAAATAGATTTACATAAAGGCAAATGACTCAAGAGGTTTACATGTATATCTTAAAGTTTGGCAAAATACACATATACATGAAATGAAAAACACATGATCATAAATCAAATCCAAAAAGTGGGAATATAAGTTTAAAAATGTATGTATCATCAAAACCAAGCAATACAAGCATATTTCATAGGTTCAAATAAGTGTTCAAACACAAGTATAAATAGATTTATTTGTGGCCCACGACATGTACAAGTATAAATCCTAGTGTTGACAAAAACTAACATATAAACTAATATTCAAATCATGAAGCATCAAATTTGAGAAAAATAGAATCATGTGTCAATCTCAAAAATTATTTGAAGAATAAATAACTAGTATAAATTGTTTTTGAAAAACTAGTTAAAAAATCCTTCGAATATATCAAATCTTATGTTTTTCATAAACATAACTAGATACATAATATTTAAGCACTCATAGTCAATAAGGCTCAAAAATGATTTTAACAAAAGTGTGAGTGTTAAACGATCATGTAAATAGCATTTTTATGAAAATAGTCAAAGAAGCTCAAAGAGATCAAAAGTCACATTTTAACAAAAACACGAAAAATCAAAACACTAATCTTCATGGTATATGTATGATCAATCCAATCCTAACAATACACATACATATCCCAAATCTAAAATAGTCTATTAATGATGTTTGCATTAAGGCAAGAGACTCACGGGTATACATGTATATTTATTAGATTTGAATTTAAAAATACATATACATGAAGTAAAGCATAAAGGTAGGCATAACAAGTATAAATGAAAGAATCATCAAAACTAGACTATGCATATGCAAATAGTGGGTACAAATGAGCATGAAGTTCAATCATATATGAATCAATTGTAATTCACTAATTGTATATGTATACATGCATGTTTTGATAAAATCTTCATTTAAACATGTAAATACCACATGAAGCACACAAAAATATGAACATGCTATATGATATATGAAATTAAAAGCATGTGCATAAAAGTAGGAGTTTAGAAATTGTTACCAACTCCAAAGCTCCTAACATGGTGGTTGTCCCACCAAAACCTCCTTGATAGCGGTGCTCCAAATGTGTGTCCATCAAGTCCATTTGCATCCACTACCAAGGCACCAATTCTCTCACGTTTTGTGAGAGCCCTCACCTACATCAAAAGCAAATGGTGGGGGTTTTGGTACCCATATTTTCTTGTAGGGTCCACGGGGGTTAGCTTTGTTGTAAGAAACCCAAAATCTTTTATTCTTAGCAAAATTAAAATGATCTAATCTATCATAACAATATTTTGCTAAATGACCTTTGCGGCCACAATGTGTACATACGTACACCTTAGTATGCTTATGTGTAGGAGTGTGATCATGTTGTGCAACATAAGCATGATGATGGGTATGATGTGCATGAACATGTGGAGTTTGTTTCTTTGAAAACATTGACTCCAATCTAGAATGATTGAAAGCACAAGAGTTCAAAATTGAACTCAAACCATCCATTTTATTTTTCAAATTCTTAATCTCATTAGTTGTGGCATGTAAAGTGTAACGCCCCGATCCCGCGGATACGGAGACGTCACTGCGACGTATATACGCAGGTCAGAAATACCCTCACGTATATACGCTAAGCATCAGTACATGCAAGAATCAGAGTACGGAAGCAAGTGGTGCATTATACATTCCAATACATGAGTCCAATTACAGAGTTATCACCAGAGGCGATCAATATTACAATAATATTACATCACCTGACAGGCGCAAATGCGAGATTACAAGCAGATGTACATGGATGAATAGTACAAAAGGGCACTCACGAGTTTACTAAAGGAAACTCGAGAGGCACACGGGGGGCCTGGAAGGATGGAGCCCTGGACGGTCTGCTGTAGATCCACGCTACCGCTGCGCTACTCTGACCAGCAACAGGGAGAATCCACACGCTCCAAGCTCCAAAACCTGGACATGAGAATCCAGGGGAGTCAGATGAAACTCCCCAGGCGAGTGGTGATGCAAAAGCCAGATGGCGAGTAAGGATGAGCACAAGTGGGAATATAACCATGGATATCAAGTACAGGAGACAAGAGGGTTAGAACACAAATACAGCAGGTATGAACAGGTATAGCATAGTCACGATAAAACAGGAAATCCGATATAAAACCCAATTACGAGCAAAACCGATTGTACAAGCTTAGGTCATGACTCCATGAGGTTAGTACTTCGAAGGAATAATCCAAACAAGGAAACCCTCATCCATATACCTTTATCTCATATCATCGTAATCCAAGCACATACAATCACAAGTCACAAAGTGGTCATAACAGAAGTACATAACAGGCGTAACAGGAGTACATAACGGGAGTCATAAGAATCGTAACAGGAATCATAATGAGAATCCATAACAGGCATCATAACAGGAGTCCAATACAGGTGTCATAACGGGGAATCATAACAAGCATCCATAGTGTAACAAGATAAGAAGTAAGGTAGATCGGGCAAATCTAGTTATCTCCTAAACTAATATAAAATCGATAAAACCGAATAAAAACCGATTACGAGTAAATCCAATTGTACGGGCTTAGGTCATGACTCCATGAGGTTAGTACTTCGAAGGAATAATCCAAACAAGGAAACCCTCATCCATATACCTTTACCTCATGTTACCGTAACCTGAACACGTACAGCTCGAGTTACAAAACAATGCGGCGGAGACATATTAGAATTATTATTATGATTAGGCTGTCTAAGTTGTAGGCTTCAATATGCGTCCCATTACACATACTTCTACTTACAACTTATAGAGCAAGTTATCTGGAAACTGATTAAGTGCGATGAATCATGTTCTGGATGGGCCCCGTACATGCCCGGGACAACGGTTCAGGAGTATCCGGTGCTGAGCCGGAACGTACCGCTAGGTACCGGGACTTATGGACGCCCGAACAGGAATAGAGTATCGCAGATCCCTTAGAAATAGGTCTAGGGCGTGTGCATACTCGGCAGGAATAATCAGGAGTAGGGGTGCCAGCACACCCCACGGAATCCCTGGTGGCCGCCAGGTGATCCCTCAAGTATTTGGCCACGCGTGACTCGATAGTGCCACCATGAACATGATTAATCAGGGCCCATCAGTTTCCCCCAAACCAGGTGCAAGTTGTCTAATTATAATAGTATATCAAGTAAGCAGGACATGATCAGGAATGGGGACATAACAGGAGTCATAACAGGAGTCAGGTATAAACAAGAGATGGCCCTGCAGATTCATGAGGTGGCCCCCACGGATTCAAGAGGTGGCCCCCACCGGGTATGGTGTGGCACTTTGTTCCATGTGGCACTTTGCTCTGAGGGGATGGATTCTAGAGGTGGCCCCCACAGATTCAAGAGGTGGCCCCCACCACGTGTGTGGCGTGGCACTTTGTTCCGTGTGGCACTTAGTTCCATTCAGGACTTGACAGGAACAGGTAGTACAACATGAGTCAGGATCAAGTAGTAGCATGACAGGTGTCAGGTGATAACATATTGAACAGAGTGTAACAGATTGTATCTGGCAAATAGTTAAATAGAATCAAGAGAAGCTGAGCAACTGGAGGCACATGATAAATACAAGGTCAATGGGAAGGGTCTATTGTCAATAGGACGATCAAACATGGCAATTAGCCAAACTTAGTCGACTAGAGAAAATAGTAGTCGACTGGACAAAGAGTAAGTCGACTATGAAGGGGAACCAAGTCGACTTACCGCGTTTCAGAGAACCGCGTTTCAGAAAAGGGTTAGTCGACTAGACGCAAGTGGTAGTCGACTAGCATGCTGCGTTTCGCAAAACTGCGTCTCACGAAGTCGCGTTCCACAAGCCCGCGTCTTGCCACAAGTTCGCGTCTCACAAGAAAGAGTTAGTCAATAAGGGATGAAAGAGTAGGCCGCGTTTCATGGAAAGGGTGCGTCTCTCAAGGTCGCGTCTCACATGGTCGCGTCTCACAAGGCCGCGTTTCCAAGAGCCGCGTTTCCCAGAGCTGCGTTTCCAAGATTCGCGTCTCAGGAAGGTTAGTCGACTAGGAAGAATGATTAGTCGACTAATAGGGTGCGTTCCAGAATAACCAGGCTGCGTTTCAAGGGTTTAGTCGACTTGCCCAAATAAGTCGACTAATACTGGGAAACAGTGAGCAGTAACAGCTTTTAAGAGTTATAGTTTGTTGATAAAAATACAAGTTCTTGGCGAGGAAAAGCACTCGCCGAAATAGGAAAATCAAGCGAGAACACTCGCATTAGTCAATAAAATACGAAGGCAAGCGGATAGCGAGATTACTCGCCTATCAATGATCTTTGCTGCGTCCAACAAAGGGAAGTTCGATCCCAATCCAAAAGGAGGGTACCAACCCTAAGTCTTGCCGCCGGAGAAGAAACACGGCCCCAATCCAAAAGGAGTGGCCGGTCTCACAAAGTGATGGAGAAGAAATGGTAGTGGAGTTTGGTGAAGAAGTTGTGGAGAAGATGGAGTTTGGGTGAACAAGGGAAGCAAGAGAAGGAGCTCTCCCTTGGTGGCTTCTCTGTTGGAGGCTGCAGGAAGCTAAGAAGAAGAAGAAGAAGTAAAATGAAGAGAA
This sequence comes from Agave tequilana, assembly GCA_038442645.1. Classification (NCBI taxonomy): domain Eukaryota; kingdom Viridiplantae; phylum Streptophyta; class Magnoliopsida; order Asparagales; family Asparagaceae; genus Agave; species Agave tequilana. Next base: position 68,079 of record JAVJIF010033313.1, on the reverse strand, counting down.
AGAGAAGGAGAGGGGGTATTTATAGGAGTTGAGTTTGTGAAGTGATGTAAATAAATAAAGGGAAGGGTGTTTTTGCAAATTGAGGGGGATTTGATGTCTCTTGGCCACATGGCCGGTTGTGATGAAGAAAAAGGAGTGGGGGTATCTTAGAAATGATGTTTTGGAAGAGAAGCATTAAATAAAGAGAGAGAAAAGAATGCATCATGATGTTGTACTCCATATAAGACAAAAGAAGCAAAAGGTGAGACTTGCGTTTCACCCACACAAAACGCAGCCCTCACCTGCGTTTGGGCAAAAATGGTTTAAACGCATGGATTAAGCCGCGTTTAGGGAAAAGCCAAAAGCTGCGTTTTCAACAGAGGAGAGAGAAAGTCATGATAATTGATGGGATTTGATCTGAAGTGCATTAAATGCGGAATGGGAAGGATCTTCATAATAAATGCGGAATCCCAGGTGGGTGAGATCCGCGTTTGAGGAAGGAGAGAGAAAATGGAAAAAGACAAAGTGGAATATATGGAACAATCTTCTCGGTATCTGGGAAAATACCGGAAAAGCCCAAAAATAAAGTAATCCGGAAAGCTTCCCAAAAATCCTCAAAAATCATAAATATTATAAAATGATTTTTGATGAAATCGGTTTTCAGAAATTCAATCTCCTTTTCAAGATAAAATCATAAGGTCAACCGTCAATCTCGGTATACGCCGGATTGGCCGGGTTTTCAATAATTTCAGAAAATTCTTAGAAAAAGTATTTAGATGGGAAATGTAATTTAAGAAATAATGTCTAAAGGCACTTTTAGTAATTCCAAACCGTTTGTAAATTAAAAATCCGGGAATCGGTCAACGATACTGGCCGATACCAGTTTTGAAGATTTTCAACTTAATCCAGGAAAATTTCAAAAAATCATATAAAATCTAGAATATTGGAAAACGACATTTAAAACTAAAATTGATCAAATCGGAATACCAGAATGTCCAAACCGAGCAATACTCTGAGATCGGGCCTTCGGTTCAAACTAAGGTTGACTCCGAATCCACGAATCCAAATCCAAGACAAAACAATCGTATAAAGAATTCATAATACAGAATAAATACAAGAGCAAATCGAAAAATACAATCGAGAAATCTGAATACGCAACTAAGTACGTATTCCAGGAACGGGTGTTACAATCCATCCACCTTACAAAAAATTGCGTCCTCGCAATTTCGTTAAGGGGTAAATTGAACACAAGGAGGACAAAGGCTGGAATGAAGGCTTCATAAAACCAAAACAGGGTTAAGATGAACACAGGAAGGACCAGGATGGACAATGAGAACAGGATAAGGAGGAATATCCACGAAGGATTACCAACTCAAAATACAAAAGGTCAGGGGGTGCTGTCACAGTGACTTCCTCAAGGTTCCTGCTCCAGATACTGAGCTTCATACTCTGCTGCTGCTTCATCTGATATCTCTGCTGCCATGTTGTGAACTTGGCCCCTGCCATAATCTGCTCTGGGTTTTGCTCCTCTCTGTGGGTGATCATGTTGCTGGGGTGGAAATGGAGCTCTTCGGTCAACAGGTTCTGGGTTCCTTCTCAGTGGTGGAGCTGGAAGTGCCGGGGGTGCTGCTCGTGCTGGAATTGCTGGTGGTATTGGGTAATTCCTCTTGAATGGATAATCACCTATAGAGTGATTCCCAGATCCACATACCAAGCATAGCCTATTAGCTCTTCGACAATTGCGTTGGATGTGTCCGGGCTTCCGGCAGTACCCGCATATCATCTGCTGCTGGGGAGGTTGGAATGGTCGCTTAATCACTGGACCATGGGTTGTCCTAGCTGTATCTTCCTCACTTATCAACTGAAAGGGCCTCTTCACTGACTTATTTTGCACCTGGTTCTCATTCTTCTTCTCCAGTCCCCTTTCTACTTCACGGGCAATGGAGAGGACCTGAGAGTATGTCTTCAGCTGTTGAGGAATAAGGAACATCTGGACATCCATCTTCAGCCCTTGTTGAAACCTGCTCGCCCTCTTTTCTTCATCTGTCACCATGTAGGGAGCAAATCTGCTGAGCCTCAAGAATTCAGCAGCATATTCATCCACTGACCGGTTCCGTTGCTGCAGCCGGATAAATTGTTCTTCCATTTCTTTTTGGGCTGTTGCCGGGAAGAATCTCTCGTAGAAACCCTTTGAGAATTGGTCCCACGTAATAGGTTTCTCCAGTGTTGCTTCTTCTGCCAACCACCAGGTTCTGGCCACATCTCTCAGCTGTATCTTGGCCACTTCCACTTGGTTCTCATCCGGGACTCGGGCTGCCTTCAAAAGATCTGTTGTGTCTACCAGCCATTGTTCAGCATCCAGAGGCTTCTCTGTACCAGAAAATACGGCCGGCTGTAATCTCCTGAAATCTGACACACTGCCTGGCCTCTGTTCTCGGGGTGCAACCAACAGTCCTTGACGTAACAGTTCGGTCTGCTGCTGTTGACTCTGCATCATCCCCTGAAGTACCCTCATCATACCATCATTGTCCCTGTTGGGTCCATCTTGAGAAGTACCAGCACCATTACGTGTACTCCGTCTTTCCATATCTGAGTTGGTTGAAAGGGTGACAAGAAGAAACTGGAAGGTAAAAGATTGAAGGTTCTCAGGATTCAAGAAATAGATTAGAAAGAAGAAATAGATAACCCTGTACTTGTAGTTGGAATGTATAACCAAGACTCATGCATTCCAGTTGCAAATTCCTTTACCATTAATTTGCCATCTGGACGTACTGAGGAAGTAAGAGCCTAAGCTCTAATACCAACCTGTAACGCCCCGATCCCGCGGATACGGAGACGTCACTGCGACGTATATACGCAGGTCAGAAATACCCTCACGTATATACGCTAAGCATCAGTACATGCAAGAATCAGAGTACGGAAGCAAGTGGTGCATTATACATTCCAATACATGAGTCCAATTATAGAGTTATCACCAGAGGTGATCAATATTACAATAATATTACATCACCTGACAGGCGCAAATGCGAGATTACAAGCAGATGTACATGGATGAATAGTACAAAAGGGCACTCACGAGTTTACTAAAGGAAACTCGAGAGGCACACGGGGGCCTGGAAGGATGGAGCCCTGGACGGTCTGCTGTAGATCCACGCTACCGCTGCGCTACTCTGACCAGCAACAGGGAGAATCCACACGCTCCAAGCTCCAAAACCTGGACATGAGAATCCAGGGGAGTCAGATGAAACTCCCCAGGCGAGTGGTGATGCAAAAGTCAGATGGCGAGTAAGGATGAGCACAAGTGGGAATATAACCATGGATATCAAGTACAGGAGACAAGAGGGTTAGAACACAAATACAGCAGGTATGAACAGGTATAGCATAGTCACGATAAAACAGGAAATCCGATATAAAACCCAATTACGAGCAAAACCGATTGTACAAGCTTAGGTCATGACTCCATGAGGTTAGTACTTCGAAGGAATAATCCAAACAAGGAAACCCTCATCCATATACTTTTACCTCATATCATCGTAATCCAAGCACATACAATCACAAGTCACAAAGTGGTCATAACAGAAGTACATAACAGGCGTAACAGGAGTACATAACGGGAGTCATAAGAATCGTAACAGGAATCATAATGAGAATCCATAACAGGCATCATAACAGGAGTCCAATACAGGTGTCATAACGGGGAATCATAACAAGCATCCATAGTGTAACAAGATAAGAAGTAAGGTAGATCGGGCAAATCTAGTTATCTCCTAAACTAATATAAAATCGATAAAACCGAATAAAAACCGATTACGAGTAAATCCAATTGTACGGGCTTAGGTCATGACTCCATGAGGTTAGTACTTCGAAGGAATAATCCAAACAAGGAAACCCTCATCCATATACCTTTACCTCATGTTACCGTAACCTGAACACGTACAGCTCGAGTTACAAAACAATGCGGCGGAGACATATTAGAATTATTATTATGATTAGGCTGTCTAAGTTGTAGGCTTCAATATGCGTCCCATTACACATACTTCTACTTACAACTTATAGAGCAAGTTATCTGGAAACTGATTAAGTGCGATGAATCATGTTCTGGATAGGCCCCGTACATGCCCGGGACAACGGTTCAGGAGTATCCGGTGCTGAGCCGAACGTACCGCTAGGTACCGGGACTTATGGACGCCCGAACAGGAATAGAGTATCGCAGATCCCTTAGAATAGGTCTAGGGCGTGTGCATACTCGGCAGGAATAATCAGGAGTAGGGGTGCCAGCACACCCCACGGAATCCCTGGTGGCCGCCAGGTGATCCCTCAAGTATTTGGCCACGCGTGACTCGATAGTGCCACCATGAACATGATTAATCAGGGCCCATCAGTTTCCCCCAAACCAGGTGCAAGTTGTCTAATTATAATAGTATATCAAGTAAGCAGGACATGATCAGGAATGGGGACATAACAGGAGTCATAACAGGAGTCAGGTATAAACAAGAGATGGCCCTGCAGATTCAAGAGGTGGCCCCCACGGATTCAAGAGGTGGCCCCCACCGGGTATGGTGTGGCACTTTGTTCCATGTGGCACTTTGCTCTGAGGGGATGGATTCTAGAGGTGGCCCCCACAGATTCAAGAGGTGGCCCCCACCACGTGTGTGGCGTGGCACTTTGTTCCGTGTGGCACTTAGTTCCATTCAGGACTTGACAGGAACAGGTAGTACAACATGAGTCAGGATCAAGTAGTAGCATGACAGGTGTCAGGTGATAACATATTGAACAGAGTGTAACAGATTGTATCTGGCAAATAGTTAAATAGAATCAAGAGAAGCTGAGCAACTGGAGGCACATGATAAATACAAGGTCAATGGGAAGGGTCTATTGTCAATAGGACGATCAAACATGGCAATTAGCCAAACTTAGTCGACTAGAGAAAATAGTAGTCGACTGGACAAAGAGTAAGTCGACTATGAAGGGGAACCAAGTCGACTTACCGCGTTTCAGAGAACCGCGTTTCAGAAAAGGGTTAGTCGACTAGACGCAAGTGGTAGTCGACTAGCATGCTGCGTTTCGCAAAACTGCGTCTCACGAAGTCGCGTTCCACAAGCCCGCGTCTTGCCACAAGTCCGCGTCTCACAAGAAAGAGTTAGTCAATAAGGGATGAAAGAGTAGGCCGCGTTTCATGGAAAGGGTGCGTCTCTCAAGGTCGCGTCTCACATGGTCGCGTCTCACAAGGCCGCGTTTCCAAGAGTCGCGTTTCCCAGAGCTGCGTTTCCAAGATTCGCGTCTCAGGAAGGTTAGTCGACTAGGAAGAATGATTAGTCGACTAATAGGGTGCGTTCCAGAATAACCAGGCTGCGTTTCAAGGGTTTAGTCGACTTATGATTTGGGCAAGTCGACTAATACTGGGAAACAGTGAGCAGTAACAGCTTTTAAGAGTTATAGTTTGTTGATAAAAATACAAGTTCTTGGCGAGGAAAAGCACTCGCCGAAATAGGAAAATCAAGCGAGAACACTCGCATTAGTCAATAAAATACGAAGGCAAGCGGATAGCGAGATTACTCGCCTATCAATGATCTTTGCTGCGTCCAACAAAGGGAAGTTCGGTCCCAATCCAAAAGGAGGGTACCAACCCTAAGTCTTGCCGCCGGAGAAGAAACACGGCCCCAATCCAAAAGGAGTGGCCGGTCTCACAAAGTGATGGAGAAGAAATGGTAGTGGAGTTTGGTGAAGAAGTTGTGGAGAAGATGGAGTTTGGGTGAACAAGGGAAGCAAGAGAAGGAGCTCTCCCTTGGTGGCTTCTCTGTTGGAGGCTGCAGGAAGCTAAGAAGAAGAAGAAGAAGTAAAATGAAGAGAAAGAGAAGGAGAGGGGGTATTTATAGGAGTTGAGTTTGTGAAGTGATGTAAATAAATAAGGGAAGGGTGTTTTTGCAAAATTGAGGGGGATTTGATGTCTCTTGGCCACATGGCCGGTTGTGATGAAGAAAAAGGAGTGGGGGTATCTTGGAAATGATGTTTTGGAAGAGAAGCATTAAATGAAGAGAGAGAAAAGAATGTATCATGATGTTGTACTCCATATAAGACAAAAGAAGCAAAAGGTGAGACTTGCGTTTCACCCACACAAAACGCAGCCCTCACCTGCGTTTGGGCAAAAATGGTTTAAACGCATGGATTAAGCCGCGTTTAGGGAAAAGCCAAAAGCTGCGTTTTCAACAGAGGAGAGAGAAAGTCATGATAATTGATGGGATTTGATCTGAAGTGCATTAAATGCGGAATGGGAAGGATCTTCACAATAAATGCGGAATCCCAGGTAGGTGAGATCCGCGTTTGAGGAAGGAGAGAGAAAATGGAAAAAGACAAAGTGGAATATATGGAACAATCTTCTCGGTATCTGGGAAAATACCGGAAAAGCCAAAAATAAAGTAATCCGGAAAGCTTCCCAAAAATCCTCAAAAATAATAAATATTATAAAATGATTTTTGGTGAAATCAGTTTTCAGAAATTCAATCTCCTTTTCAAGATAAAAATCATAAGGTCAACCGTCAATCTCGGTATACGCCGGATTGGCCGGGTTTTCAATAATTTCAGAAAATTCTTAGAAAAAGTATTTAGATGGGAAATGTGATTTTAAGAAATAATGTTTAAAGGCACTTTTAGTAATTCCAAACCGTTTGTAAATTAAAAATCCGGGAATCGGTCAACGATACTGGCCGATACCGGTTTTGAAGATTTTCAACTTAATCCAGGAAAATTCCAGAAAATCATATAAAATCTAGAATATTGGAAAACGACATTTAAAACTAAAATCGATCAAATCGGAATACCAGAATGTCCAAACCGAGCAATACTCTGAGATCGGGCCTTCGGTTCAAACTAAGGTTGACTCCGAATCCACGAATCCAAATCCAAGACAAAACAATCGTATAAAGAATTCATAATACAGAATAAATACAAGAGCAAATCGAAAAATACAATCGAGAAATCTGAATACGCAACTAAGTACGTATTCCAGGAACGGGGTGTTACATAAAGCATGATGAGATATATGATCATTTTTCTTTTTCTTTTGTGAAACAAAATCTTTTTCTTTTTCAACAAATTTTCTTTTCAAAGTGATATTTTCTTGAAAAACAACTTCTTTTTGTTTTTCCACCAAATCAATTTTATTTTTCAAAGTATTGTTTCCTTCACACAAATCATTCAATTTTGAAAATAAGGAAACATTTTCATTTTTCAAATCTTTATTTTCTTTTTCTAAGCATGTCAATTTATTTCTAATGAATCTTTTTCATTAAGCATCGCATCAAAATTCTTTTTCAAATTTTTGTTATCTTTTTCTAAACATGCAATGTTAGATCTAAATGTATCATGTTCTACATGCATGCAATCAAGTTCCTTTTTCAAATTTTTATTATCTTTCTTAATCATGTCATATTTTTCAAGCAATAATTGACAAAATGTAGAAAGTTCTTCATATGACATGTTATTATCCTCATCCTCGGATTCGGAAGTTACCTCAAGGGCTTATCCCTTGGACCATATAGCACACGTTGGAGGTGTCACTTTCAACGTCCGAATCGCTCCCCGCATAGTATTGATCTTTTTCGCCGAGGGAGATGAGGGTATTCCACACTACAAAAGCCGAATCAAAGTTAGAAACTCTAGATAAATAAACATCATTTAGGGTAGACTTTAAAGCATGAAGGGCTTTTGTATTAGCCTCAAAATTCTTACCATCTAAACAATATGCATTATTAGTAGTGGCAAGATAAACATGATAACCTAGGGCTTTGAGGTACAAGGACATCTTCACCTTCCATATATGGATGTTAACAATGTCAAACATGGGTGGTGACATGAAGTCCATGGTGTGTGTACAAAAATATTGTGATTAGCCTAAAATGAGGATCTTTTACTCTAGGTTGTTAGACCAAATCAGAGTACCAAGCTCTGATACCAATTGTAAATCACCTAGAGGGGGGTGAATAGGTGATGGCTAATCTAATGGTCACTTAATGCACAATTATGCAAATGATGCGGAAGCTAAAAACAATTATGACTTAATTAAAACTTTTACACTAAACACTATGTATAACACAAGAGTGTTGCCGAATTCCCCGTGAAGGGCTCTGGACAAACTCCTCTAGATTCCCCTTGAATGGGTTGAGGTGCCGCGTTGGCTCTCTTGGTTGAATACAAGTGTTAGCAACAATCCCACGCAAGTATATCAATTAAGCACAAATGAATATATCAAGCATATAAAGATAGACAATAATTGAATGCAAGATATAAACAAGAGACAAAGAGAGAGAGAGTGAGCAATCGCAAACACAAGGGATTTGTTTCGAGGTTCGAGCACACTTGCTCTACATCCCCGCCTTCGACACACGAAGGATTTCCACTATGCAAAATCCCAATGGATCTCTCCTCGGTGCCGCAACACCTACAAGCCCTCAGACTCTCTAGTCCCGTACACACCGCAAGCCCACCGGCTCGCCGAGGCCGCACCTCAATCACGAGTTCGCACCCGAACCCGAAAACACCAAGTCCTCATTAGGACCCAAACAATCACGAGCACACTTGCCCGTCTCCTCAAGGAACAAAGAAAAGATCTTTGGTGATCACAACACTTTGATCACCTAAAGCACTCTCACTACAACACACCTATAGGATGAATAATCAATGGATGCTCAAGTGTGGTGTGAGAAAAACAAGGATGTGAAAGGTGGAGGAAAAACTCAAAGACTTTCTTTTAGCACTCTTGATAAAACTTCCCTTTAGATAGGAAATATTTGCTCACTATTTTGTGGAGAAAACTCTTCTAAAAGTCTGGGAAAAACTGGCTCTAAGAGACTCCCAAAATCTTAGCTCAAAACAATGACCAAAGCCCCTTTTATAGAGGTCAGAAAAATGTGACCGTTGGGGTCTGTCAGAGCTTCCGGTCGACCGCCCGGTCGACCGCTAACGGTCGAAAATCCGACCGTTGGAGCCTCCGGTCGACCGCCCGGTCGACCCAGAAATCCAGAGAGCAGAACTCTCTGCAGCGGTCGACCGTCCGGTCGACCGGACCACTGTGCTGCCAGACAAGCACAAGTCTGTGCACGTCGGTCGACCGTGGGTCGACCGGACCATGGTGCGGTCGACCGGACCAGCCTGTCAGCCAGTTCCAGGTCTGGAAAACTGGTTTAAAAATTAATTTTAAAATCTTTTAACACTTTTAAAAATTCTATAAACTTATTTTAACATTATATTGAAAACCAAACTTGTGATAAAAAAATTTTCAAGACATATATCAACATATTCATATCATTTCAGCGTCTTGCAAATTTTATCAAAAATCAAAACATGTATTTTTCAAACTTGGTTTTCATAACTTCACAAAATATAAAAACAAGATATTTGATTTCATTTTAAAGCATAGTGTGTATGGATATGATCCACTACACAATCATAATGTAATATCTATGTTTTTGTCAAAAAGCTCTAAACTTGGTTTTGGTTAAAAGATAAGTACATGAGAATCACCAAAATCCAAATAAGTATTTTTCCAAAAGAAAAATCTTTTGTAAACCAAAAAATCTTTTATGAAAACAATTCTAAATCAAGAGTGTGTGTGTATATGTACTTGAGCAATCCACCAACTATCTATCCTTTACATTTTTAACTAAAACAAAAATAAAATCTTATACCTAGACACAAGTCTTCATCTTCTTGAAGTCTTCACTTGAAGGCTTCTCATCTTCTTGACTTGGTCCAAGCTCGATCCATAGAGCTAGACTCCTCTTGAGTACTTGATGTGATCTTGATGCAACAAGCTCTTGAATCAACCGGTGCTAGCTCCAAAACTTGACTTTAAATCCTTTATTGAAGTTCCACACCTACTAAGATCTTGATAACAAATCTGTCACTAGTTAAACACAAGATCATTAGTAAATATAACTTCATGAGTTGATCATCATCAAAACTAGGGTGATAGGCCTTTGGGCCAACACAAAGACTCATTGGCGATTCAAAGGAATCTAAAATCGTCATCCAGAGTGCAGAGCAAGATATCACCACTGCTCGGATTACTATTGCCAGAGCGCAAGCCTTGATTGAGGTCAATGAGCAGAAACTTGTTGTTGTTAGAAAAAGGCTGAAAAAGCTGAAAACTGTCAGGACACGGTTCAAGAAAACCTTACTGCTCATTCCTCCAAGTTGGAGTCTCTTCAGACACAACTGGCTACGAAGAGATTTCTGTCTGAGGAAGAGTTGCGGGTCCTGAAAATCACCTAGAGGGGGGGGTGAATAGGTGATTATGCTAATCAATGCACACTTTAAAAAATATGATGCAACAAGTGAATATAACTATGAAAATGAAGAGCAAGTACAATGTTGCAAAGAAAATGTGAAGCAAGTATATAAAGCAATGAATATAAAGTTAGCAAGAATTAAGAGCAAGTAAGAACAAGTAAACCAAACGCAAACACGAAGAATTTTTCCGAGGTTCGAGCACCCAGCTCTACATCCCTGCCTTCACCCAGAAGGATTTCTAACAACTATAACTTCACAAAGAGGTTACAAATACACCGGAGTACCCAACTCCACAATCTCAAGTACAAATTCTCTCTTAGTGATCAAAAGACCACAAACTATCTTTTGCAAACGTCTCTTTCCCTTACAAGAGCCCTGTAGAGTAATGGTTAGAATTGAAGCTCAAAATAGTGTAAGTGAAAAATGAAATGAACTAGAGAGAGTTTAGAAAATGAAACTTTAGCGATGAGAGAATCTTCAGCACAAAAACCAAGAACCAAACTCTCTTGAAAACTTTTGAAGACTTTGAAACTTTTGTATATAGCTTGATTGTTTTTCTTGTTTTTTAAAACATAGCCCTAATCACCACTATTTATAAGATAGGGTTAGGGATCAAAAGGTAAACACATATAATATCAATAAGGAAGATTTTGACCCATAAAATATCCCCTGAATACGTTTAAAAACGAAAAACACGAATTTAAAACGTGTTTAAAAAACTAGCTGTTATGGCTGAAACGGCTACCTCGGTCGGCCGGACGGTCGACCGTGATTCAAATAAAAAGAGCCGTTGCAGGCTATCGGTCGACCGCCCGGTCGGCCGAAACAAACAGAGAGTAGCACCACTTCAGTCGGCCAGCCGCCCGGTCGACCGAAGGGCTCCGGTCGACCGGTAAACATGCACACTGATACATCAAAACAGACAGAATACCAGTCGACTGGGTCGGTCGACCGGTTTGACTTGACATAGTGACGGTCGACCGGTCGGTCGACCGGCTCAGGCCAAAAGCTGAAACTCAAACACAATTTTAAGGAGATTTTGATATGTAATAAAATATTTTTGATATGAAACATGTATAATGCCTAAAATTGAGTTTATAAACAAAAGTCTTTGTATTAAAATATTTTGTATATCTTTATAGGGAATATTCTAGGAAATGCATGTGCGCAAAAACGTGTGTGTTAGAATATAGAACTTCAATCCTAATCACTATTCTTTAACAAAACTAATGAATTATCTTGAAGTCTTGAGCCATGAAAAACTTGCTAGAGCCTTCTCTTCTATGATCCTTCCTTGATGTGCCATAAGACTTCTTTACTCCATGAATCCGAGAAGATCTTGTAATAGTTAAGCAATGGCTTCCAAACATGGTACAAAACCTGAAACTTATCTTGAACAAACTTATTAGTTCCAACTAGCTCTTATTTGTTTTGTTATCATCAAAATTCTAAACAAATGGAGAGAGTAACCTTTTGGGCCAACAATCTCCCTTTTTGATGATGACGAAACAAATAGGCTATTTTTAAAAATAAAGGAGAGTTCTAAGCTCCCCCTCAAATTATGCTATATTTAAACAATGTAATATGCAAGCAAAAACCATGAAACTAAAAATCATGAGGTATAAAACACTTGCAAAACTATAAAACACTTGTAAAACACACAAACTTTAAATACAAGAAAATCATAAAAACTTTGTAAAAACAAAAATAATACAAACAAAAACCTTATTCTCCCCCTTTTTGTCATACATCAAAAAAGATAAAAACTTTTATTCAATAACAAAAATATTTAGTTCACCACAAATAAAGGAGAATCTAGCAAAATCAAGTGGTTTAGTAAAAATATCGGCAAGTTACAAATCCGTTGAAACATAATCAATATCTATATCACCTTTCTCAAAATGATCTCTAATAAAGTGATACCTAATCTCAATGTGCTTGGTCTTACTATGTTGATTTGCATTTTTAGTCATATGAACAGTACTAGTATTGTCACAAAAAATTTTTATATGATCATAATGCAAATCATAATCAAGGAGAGTATGTTTCATCCAAAGGACTTGTGCACAACAAGCCCCCGCTGCAACATACTCCACCTCGGCGGTTGATAGAGCTACGGAATTTTGTTTCTTAGAGGACCATGAAACAAGACAATTACCAAGAAATTGACATGTCCCACTAGTACTCTTTCTATCTACTCTACAACCCGCATAGTCAGCATCCGAATAACTTGTCATTGAAAAATCTTCGGTTTTCGGATACCATAGACTCATTCCAATTGTGCCCTTAATATAACGAATAATGCATTTTACCGCAATAAGATGGGACTCTTTAGGACACGATTGGAATCTAGCACAAAGATACACACTAAACATTATGTCCGGCCTACTTGCCATCAAATACAAAAGACTACCTATCATGCTTCTATACAATTTAATATCAACATTTTTACCTTGTTCATCCTTATCAAGCTTGGTTGTAGTTGCCATGGGAGTGTTGCAAACCTTTGAGCTTTCAAGTCCAAACTTCTTTTCGAGTTCCTTTACATACTTGGCTTGACATATGAAATTCCCATCTTGCAATTGCTTGATTTGGAGTCTAAGGAAGAAATTCAATTCACCCATGGAAGATATTTCAAACTCATTTTGCATAACCTTTTCAAACTCCTTGCATAAAAACTCATTAGTAGAACCAAAGATTATATCATCAACATAAATTTGCACAATTAAAATGTCATTATCAACATGCTTAGTAAAAAGAGTTGTGTCTACTTTGCCTTTAACAAAATCATTTGAAATGAGAAAACTAGAAAGCCTTTCATACCAAGCTCTTGGAGCTTGTTTCAATCCGTACAAAGCTTTATCAAGTTAAAAACAAAATTTGGATGAACATGATCAACAAAACCGGGAGGTTGTTCAACATAAACTTCTTCATTTATAAAACCATTTAAAAATGCACTTTTCACATCCATTTGAAAAAGTTTAAAATTTTTAAAAGATGCAAAAGCTAGTGTTATCCGTATGGCTTCAAGCCGTGCTACGGGTGCAAAGGTCTCCTCAAAGTCAATTCTTTCAACTTGAGTGTAACCTTGGGCCACTAACTAGCTTTATTCCTAATGACATTTCCGAACTCATCCAACTTATTTCTAAAAATTCACTTAGTACCAATTATTGGTCTATCGTGGGGCCTAAAAATAAGATGTCAAACTTGGTTGTGCTCAAATTGATTGAGTTCCTCTTGCATGGCTAGCAACCAATATGAGTCCGTCTCGGCTTCGAGAATGCTTTTGGGTTCAAAATGAGAAATGAATGCAAAGTTACCACATAAGTCATGGAGCTTGGAGCGAGTAGTTACCCCCTTAGATACATCACCTATGATGAGTTCCTTGGGGTGATTTGTAGCGTATCTCCAATCTTTAGGAAGTGGTTGAGAATCTTTCACTTCATCCTTATGAACATCACCAATGGGTTCTTACTTTTCTTCTTGAGCGGGTGAATTCTTCAAGGATAGTCTCTCCATGTCTTCACATAATGGGTCAATTTCTACAACATTCTCAACAACCACATTAAATTCTTCAAATTTAACATGCATGGATTCTTCAATGGTAAGGGAAGATCTATTGAATACTCTATAAGCTTTACTAGTAGAAGAATATCTAACAAAAATAGCTTCATAAGTCTTAGCATCAAATTTACCTAAGTTATCTCTAGTATTCAAAACAAAACACTTGCATCCAAAAACTTTGAAATATGAAACATTAGGTTTTCTAGAATGATACATTTCAAAAGATGTTTTGGAAGAATTTTTACACAAATAAATACGATTTGATATGTAGCATGCGGTGTTTACGGCCTCGGCCCATAGATATTGAGGGAGGTCATATCACTTATCATTGTCCTAGCCATCTCTTTAAGTGTTCTATTTTTCCTTTCTACAACTCTATTTTATTGTGGAGATCTAGGACATGACATTTCATGCTTAATTTCTTTTCATCACAATAAGTCATGAAGAGTTGGTTAACAAACTCACCACCTCTATCACTCCTTATCTTCAAAATCGAAAAATCTTTTTCTTTCTCAACCCTTTTTCGAAAAATCTTGAAATGAGAAAAAGTTTGATCTTTATTTTCCAAAAAGAAAACCCAAGTAAATCGGGAAAAATCATCAACTAAAACAAATGCATATCTACTACCATTTAAGCTTTTAGTTTTAGTTGGTCCAAAAAGATCCATATGAATTAATTCTAATGGCCTTGTTGACATGATATCCTTGATTGGTTTGAAAGAAGACTTGGTTTGTTTCTCACGTTGGCACGCACTACAAATGCGGTCTTTTTTAAATTTCAAGTAAGGAATACCCTTCACCAATTCCTTAGAATTAATCCTAGAAAGATGTTCAAAAGATGCATGTCCTAATCTTCTATGCCAAAGCCAAGAATTTTCATCAAAAATATTTAAGCATTTAGTAGAACAATCCAAATTAAGTATGTCAATAATATAAACATTATCATCACGAAATCCGGTGAGAATACAATCATTGGTTTTGCAATCAAAAATCTTGCAGGAAGAGTCATCGAAAACAACTTTAAGTCCACGATCACAAAGTTGACTTATACTAAGCAAGTTATGTTTTAAACCATCAAAAAGAACAACATTTTCTATAATAGGAGATGCATCAATTTGAATGTTACCTATACCGATGATAGTACCCTTGGAGTCATCCCCGAAGGTGACGGTGCCACCTTCCATGTACCTTGATAGGGTTGTAAAGTTGTTGATATCCCATGTCATGTGTCTCGAACAACCACTATCAAGGTACCACCGCTCCTTACGTCTTGGAGCCTTGGTGTGTACCTACATCAAATAGTTTAGGACTTGATTTTTATACCCACATTTTCTTGGGTCCTAAAGGGTTAGTGCCATGAACCCAAACAAGATTATTTGATCTATTTACTTGGTCATAACAAAACTTAGCTAAATGTCCATTCTTACCACAATAAGTACATCTATACACTCTACCATATTTAAAAGCATAGTGTGTGTGAGACTTGTGAGCATGTGTGGATTTAACATGAGTGTTGTGTGAAGTGTGAGCATGAGAAATCTTTACATGAGAATCTTTAGCATGAGTAGTGTGCTTTTTAGAAAACTTTTCTTCAAGTTTCTTAGTGTTAAAAGCACAATCTTTCAAAACCTTCTCAAAATTAACCATTTTAGTTTTTAAAGAAGAAATTTCTTTTTCATCAATCTTAGGAAATTTTGCTTTGCAAGCAACTTTATAATCACTAAATTCTTTTTGAATAGAAATGAGATTGGAAGAAATTTCATCTTTTTCTTTAGAAACCATAGCAAGTTGATTTTTTAAGAAAGGCAACTTCCTTTTCCAATTTTGAACACTCAATCTTTTTATTATCATATGTTTCGGAAAGTTCAACAAAAGCATGTACAATAACTTCTTTAGATAACTCATCATCTTCATCAAGAGGTTGTGGGGTTACCTTTGGTGCGTTTGCCATGAAACACATGTTCGCCGTGTCTACCTCATCTTCGGATTCGCTTTCCGAATCCCATGTGACTTTGTAGGCTTTCTTTTCGACTGGCTTCTTTGGCTTGAAGGAGGAAGTCATCTTCTTCTTGAAATCCGGGCAATCGGCCATGATATGTCCGGGTTTTCAGCAATTGTAGCAAATAATTCTTCTCTCCTCTTTACCTTCAAATTTTCTTCGGAAGTTGAGCTTGTTCTTCCGGTACATCCTTTTGACGTTTCGCACAAGAAGGAAGAGCTCCTCATCTTCTTCTTCATCTTCTTCATCGTCCTCAAGAGTGGATGACGATTTGAATGCTATGGACTTCTTCTTTAGCGGAGCGGCCTCTTCTCTTGCCTTCTTTTCCATCTCATGGGTCTTTAAGTTCCCGATGAGACTCATGAGGTCCATTTCATCCTTGTCGTTCAATTTCTTCAAGGTGTTGGCCTTTATCTCCCATGATGAAAGAAGAGCCTGAATCACTTTTCGCACCTTTTGGTCATTGAAAATATCATCACCTAAAGAAGAAAGAGCATTGGTGATTTTAGTAAACCTTGTAATCATGCAATCAATGGTTTCATCATCAATCATTTTAAAAGATTCATATTGGGACCTTAAGAGATCTATCTTAGCTCTCTTAACTTGTGAAGTCCCCTCGTGTGTGACCAACAAATATTGCCAAATCTCATAGGCGGATTGGCAATGTACTACCCGTGTAAGGTCATCTTCATTCAAGGCGGTTAGGAGGGAGTTTTGGGCTTTTGAATTAGCCTCATATTCTCTAAAGGTAAAGTCAGACCATGTGCTTTCATCACTATCGGGTCTAACATAAGGTTTGGTCAAGGCTTTTGCAATTAAGCTACCTAAAGATTGTATAAAGATAGTCATCCTAACCTTCCAAATAGGGAAATTAAGTCCATCAAATTTAGGAGGGGTTTTGATGTTATCGGCCATGTTTACTAGTGTATGAATGAAAGAATGCAAATGTTGATTAGCAAATTTTAAGGATCTCTCTAAAGATGTTAAGCCAAACCTAGAGTCCAAGCTCTGATACCAATTGAAAATCACCTAGAGGGGGGGTGAATAGGTGATTATGCTAATCAATGCACACTTTAAAAAATATGATGCAACAAGTGAATATAACTATGAAAATGAAGAGCAAGTACAATGTTGCAAAGAAAATGTGAAGCAAGTATATAAAGCAATGAATATAAAGTTAGCAAGAATTAAGAGCAAGTAAGAACAAGTAAACCAAACGCAAACACGAAGAATTTTTCCGAGGTTCGAGCACCCAGCTCTACATCCCTGCCTTCACCCAGAAGGATTTCTAACAACTATAACTTCACAAAGAGGTTACAAATACACCGGAGTACCCAACTCCACAATCTCAAGTACAAATTCTCTCTTAGTGATCAAAAGACCACAAACTATGTTTTGCAAACGTCTCTTTCCCTTACAAGAGCCCTGTAGAGTAATGGCTAGAATTGAAGCTCAAAATAGTATAAGGGAAAAAGGAAATGAACTAGAGAGAGTTTAGAAAATGAAACTTTAGCGATGAGAGAATCTTCAGCACAAAAACCAAGAACCAAACTCTCTTGAAAACTTTTGAAGACTTTGAAACTTTTGTATATAGCTTGATTGTTTTTCTTGTTTTTTAAAACATAACCCTAATCACCACTATTTATAAGATAGGGTTAGGGATCAAAAGGTAAACACATATAATATCAATAAGGAAGATTTTGACCCATAAAATATCCCCTAAATACGTTTAAAAACGAAAAACATGAATTTAAAACGTGTTTAAAAAACTAGCTGTTATGGCTGAAACGGCTACCTCGGTCGGCCGGACGGTCGACCGTGATTCAAATAAAAAGAGCCGTTGCAGGCTATCGGTCGACCGCCCGGTCGGCCGAAACAAACAGAGAGTAGCACCACTTCAGTCGGCCAGCCGCCCGGTCGACCGAAGGGCTCCAGTCGACAGTCCGGTCGACCGGTAAACATGCACACTGATACATCAAAACAGACAGAATACCAGTCGACTGGATCGGTCGACCGGTTTGACCTGACATAGTGACGGTCAACCGGTCGGTCGACCGGCTCAGGCCAAAAGCTGAAACTCAAACACAATTTTAAGGAGATTTTGATATGTAATAAAATATTTTTGATATGAAACATGTATAATGCCTAAAATTGAGTTTATAAACAAAAGTCTTTGTATTAAAATATTTTGTATATCTTTATAGGGAATATTTCTAGGAAATGCATGTGCGCAAAAACGTGTGTGTTGGAATATAGAGCTTCAATCCTAATCACTATTCTTTAACAAAACTAATGAATTATCTTCAGCAATCTTGAAGTCTTGAGCCATGAAAAATCTTGCTAGAGCCTTCTCTTCTATGATCCTTCCTTGATGTGCCATAAGACTTCTTTACTCCATGAATCCTAGAAGATCTTGCAATAGCTAAGTAATGACTTCCAAACATGGTACAAAACATGAAACTTATCTTGAACAAACTTATTAGTACCAACTAGCTCTTATTTGTTTTGTTATCATCAAAATTCTAAACAAATAGAGAGTGTAACCTTTTGGGCTAACAGGTCCTAGCTCTGATGGAAGTTGAAAGGGCGCGTCAGCTCGAGATGCATCGCCTCCGGGAACAAGTCCGTTCTTTAGGGAATCAGGATTATTATCCTTCTTCTCTTTTTGTAACACTCTTTTTATTAAATAAGAGTCTTTGTATTACTTTTTATTATTTTCAAGTCAAATAATAAAAATTATCCAATTTTTATCTTGCTTTTATCTTTTCGGACTCTTTGATGTCTGAATGAACTCAGCTTTCATAGTCGTACTCCTTGACTGTTTGTGAAAATACAGTCCTTAATCGTTTTGATAAGGTACAACCATGAATAATAAACTCAGACTGTACTGAGTTCTTGGGCGAGACACGGCTCTCATCTGCAATGGAGACGCGATTTTGGGAGACGCGACTCTGACTCATTAATGGAGACGCAGTTCAGGTTCATCAAGGAAGACGCTCGAGCCTTCCTTTTTGTTAAGGATACGGCCCTGGCTTAAAAACAAAAGGCGCGATTCTAAGACGCGAATTTACATTCTTTAATAAAGGGGACGCGACCTTCATGCTAATGAAAGGACGCAGATCCATGGACGCAGCCCTTGATTCCGTCAGGATGCATACTTCAGGACGCAGTGGAGACGCGGTTTTAGGCTCCTCGGGGCTCAGCTGGTTGATGGGGACGCAGCTCTAACTCAATAGAGACACAACTCAAGTCCCTTGGGAAGGTGCAAACTTTGAAGTACGAGTCTAAATAGTCATGGAGGGTGGTTCCATCTTGCTGAGGAGACGCGGCTCTGAACCATTTTAGGAGACGCGGTTGTGACTTCTTCAGTAGGAATGAAAGGAACGCAGCCCACGGGTTTATGAAAGGACGCAGTCTTGTGGACGTGACCTCTGAGTCTGCACTTGACGCTGCCTCCTAAGCGTCACATGCAACCCGTCTTAAAGATCTTATTAGATCTTTTAATGTCAAGTCGGCGTTGACGATTGGGGACTTGTATTTTTTGATGTTTCCCGAAGTGGCAATCCACGCGTCAGCTCATCATTGATGTTCGTGCAGGAATTAAGCCTGATGACTTTGATTTTTATGCCATTAAGTATAAGCCTTATAGCTTGCCTATAAATAAGCCTCTTCCCCTTAACAGCCCATTATCTAGACTGTTTCCTTTTAAGAGCATGCACTCTGAGGGTCTTCATCTTGATTTGTCCTTCTTCCCTTTAAGGGGATATGTTCTAATGAACAGTAAGAACTCAAAGCTTTCAAGCTTTCCTTTAATCTTTTCCAAAGATTATCACTGTCAAGTGATTTCAAGATCAAAAAGCATCGCCTTAAGTGCTTTTACCGGCTGCGCCTTGATGCATAAAGTTCAGCTTTTAGGGAATTCTTCTCCAGGTAGGAACCAGTTGTCGCCATGAAATACTCAGTCCCATCGAGTTTCTATTTTCCTGTCCATTAAAGAAATTCGGTCTCTTGAACTTCTCTTGAAATCTGATTGATGCGCCCGTATTCGAAAGTCGCGTCTTTCAGCCTTCTTGATGAAGCGCGAGCTCATTAACTTTGAACTCTAACTCACAAATCCTTTGACGTGAGCGTGATAAACTCTGTACTTGGATCTTGAGATGCAAACTTTGTACATAAAGCCCGCGTTTGTGGTTCTTGACTTAAAGAATTTTAATTCTTTTGAGATCTCTGGACTTAAATGTGGCAACCCCTGTTTTTCAAATGCAGGTGCGGTGACCTCTGTGTCTGGGTTACCTCGCGTCTTTTATCTCGGATACGGGTCTCAAGCCAAATTGTGTTTAGATCTGTACTGGTCAACTCTGCGTTTGAAGTTCACAGCTTCAACTGCGTCTGCCCTTCAATTTTTACCTTTCTGCCTTAACAAAATTTTAACTCTTTGGTTTCTTGCTTCTTGCAGGTTCTGGCAGCTTCAGTAGTCTTCTGCGTCTTTGCTGGGCTTTTGGGAGAATATTTCGACCAGCGAGGTTGTTCGATTGGTGAGCACTCGGGGAATCATAACTCCTGTTCATGGGCAAGAAGGATTCGTGCGGTTGATGACATCCGTCAAGACCTTATTGGACATGACGCACCAACAATGCCCCGGGTTTGTCATAGTCACAGTGAATATGGTGGTGGGTATGGTGGTAGGTATGGTCCTCTTGCAGGTCACGGGAAAGAAGACGTCACCTGTAAGGTCTCGGATCCTCCCTTCACCAATCTTACTGCCAGAAGTGACATTGAGGAAAAATCCATGCTCATTAGATGACTTTCTAGTGGTGAAGATGTTCATCAACGAAGGATTACGGCCCACACCAGTTAGTTGGGTGGAATCAGAATGTTCTTCTGCATTTCGACCTCGAGAAACACTATTGTTTTGGGTCACGATGAGCTTCTTTAATGTTTACATCATGCATCATGATGTAATCAGCATTCAGTCGTCTCAACACTGGTCAACTGTGACATGATTCAGTGGAAGAAGAGAAGAACCTTTCTTCGGCGCTCTTTCAAACATCTTGTATTTGGAGTAGTGTAGATGTCTTGAGGAGTGAGTGCAACCTTTCGCTGAGAGAGGGACTTCTTTGTGCTCCTTTATTGTAACACTTAATCTTATTATATAAGAGTGTCTTGTATCACTTTCATATATTTGAATATTAATAAAAGTGACAGTTTTTCTTGTCTTCTTATATGTCTTGAATCCCCCTTTTTTATTGAAAATTAGACACATAGAAGTAAGGACTCTTGTCTTGCTAAAATACGATAATTGATTTAACAAGTCAAAGTTTGAAAAAATTTCATTTTAGGAATTTAAGATTACTGTCAGAGGTGTGATAATAACTTGACAGGAATGTGGGTCAGAGGTGTGATATTAACTTGACTCAATGGAAATTTCAATTTCATTTGAGAAGCCTGAAAACATCACTGTCATAGGTGTAATGTTAAACTTGACAGTGAAGATAATGCTAGAGGTGTAATTTTAAACTTGGCATCGGTCATCTCGACTTTGATAGGGAAGTTCGAGGGAAATTCATTGTCATAGGTGTATTGTGGAACTTAGCAATGAATTGGAAGCTAGAGGTGTGTTGTTAAACTTAGCATCGCTCATCTCAGCTTCGATATGGAAGTCTCAGGGAAAGTGACTGTCACAGGTTTAATATTGAACTTGGCAACAACTTAATCACTGTTAAAGGTGTAGTGTTAAACTTAAGAGTAATTTGTCAGAGGTGTGATGTTAACCTAACAGTAGTTGATTTACGATATGTGCAGTTTTGAGAACTTGTCATTCTATTGATGAGAATTGACAAGTGAAGTTTGGGGTGTCAGAAGTGTAGTGTTAACTTGAAAAGGATTTAAAGACTTGTAACTCCATGTAGAGGAGAGACAAGTGAGGTTTGCACTCGTTAGGAACTATTAGAATTTTTTATTATCAGAGGTATAATGTTAACATAGCAATGATTGCATTTGTGGACCTACCCTTCTATGAAAGAGAATTGGTAAGGGATTTTAGGTAGAGAGTAAAATGAACTGTCAGAGGTTTAATATTAACATGACAATCGTTAATTTCCTGAGAGACATGGAAAATTTGTCGTTAGAGGTGTAGTATTAAACTTAACAGCGATGATTTCTAATGAGTTTTGTTGTCAGAGGTTTATTATTAACTTGACTGAATCCATTAGGGATTGGAAAATCTAGTTTGTCAGAGGTTTAATATTAACTTGGCAAATCCTAATTCATTTCATTAGGAAGATGAACACAGGTATTTTTGTGGCCCTACCATTCTGTAGGTGAGAATTAGTAAGAGATTTTGGAGGAGAAGATGAGACCAAGTCCATTAGGATTTTTAGCAAACCCTCAGCTATCAATGGATTTAGTGTATCTTTACCAACTACCGTTTGAGTTGGGCTAGTAATGCTAGTCCCTTCAGCATGATGAGTTGTCGAAAACTTATGTTGGACTTAAAAGGTAACATTTTCCTCTATCCTTAGTCATCAGAGGCGTCGGATGTCAGCAGAAGAGTAACTAAACTAAAACTGAAGTTTTGCATTTTGTTACTTCTTCAATATTTACATCATGCATCATGATGTAACCAGCGCTTGATTAGATTGATGCTGATTGACCGTGATGTGATCCGATAGAGGAAGAAAGCTTTTCTTTGGCGTTGATATTGGATCTGGAGCTTCGATCAGAGGTGTTGTATTAACCTGATCAGGAGAAGAGTGCCATCAAGGATAGTATTTCTTTAAGAATTTGCCGTTGATTGGCATCATGAGCGTATCACCATCTGAGGTTATGAGGCGATATGCTCCATTTGAGTAGACCGACTCTATTACAAATGGTCTTTCCCATTTGGGCTGGAATTTTCCTTTGGTCTTATGCGTCATCACCATAGGTCTTCTAACAGCTAAGACAAGGTCGCCTTTCTTGAAAGTTCGCTCCTTGACTTTCTTATTGAAGGCTCTAGTAATTCGAGCTTGATAGAGCTCGATTTGCTGTTGAGCTTGCAGGTGTTTATCATCCAAAACTTCCAGTTCTTGGAGTCGCAGTCGATGCTTCTCCTCATTTGTCATCTCTGTTGTCAAGGCGACACGTAGAGATGGAATTTGGATTTCTAATGGGAGCACAGCTTCACACCTATACACCAAGGAGAAAGGTGTAGCCTTCGTCGGGGTTCTAGCCATCATGCGATAGGTCTATAAGCGTTCACCTAACTTGTTGCCCCAGTCACGTTGGCTTTTTGAGACGAATTTCTTGAGAAGTTTCGCAATAGTCTTGTTGAAAGCTTCTGCGAGGCCGTTAGCGGCTAGGTAGTATGCCGTTGAGAATACACTCTGGATTCTAAACTTATTGCAGAACCTCTAAAAAGCCTGGCTGATGAACTGGGGCCCATTATCATGAACAATCCATCGTGGCACACCAAAACGGTAAATGACGTGATGTTTAACGAATTTGATATGTCAGATACCTTTACCTCCCTCAAGGGAATAGCTTCATCCCATTTAGAGAAGTAATTGGTTGTAGCTAAGATGAACCGATGTCCTTTGGATGAAGGTGGACTGATAGGGCCGACCACGTCCATTCCCCACATCTCAAATGGCCAGATAGAGGTTATAGAGCGAAGATATCCTAGTGCTTGATGGATGAAGTCACATGGACCTGACAGGCGTGACATTGTTTAGCATAAGTGATGGCATTCAGGATCATCTTAGACCAATAATATCCCAGTCCTCGGAGTCGATCTCCAAGCTTCGGACCGGGCTGATGAGCTCCACACATGCCATCATGCGCTTCTTTGACTACTACCTGTGCCTCTTTTTGTGACAGACAGCGGAGGAGGATCCCATCATGTGATCAGCGATACAGTGCTTGCGTGGTCGCATTATAGTAGAATTTGTGGACTATCCTTCTAATGGCAGCCACCTCTTTGGGATTATCAGGTAGGATGCCGTATAATGCATAGTCGATGTAAGGGAATCGCCAATCCTTAGGCTCTGCTCCTGTTGAAGTTTCTAGAGCTTTTTTGACTTGACAGTCTCCTGTCGGCTTTTGATGATCTTCAAAAGTGATTCTTGGGCAATACAAGTCGTGGTTGTATACAAGTATTTTCTCTACTACTCTACCTGGAAGGGCTAAGAAGGCAGCGAGAGATGCCAATGCATCTGCGTACGCATTTTGTTGGCGTGGTACATGGTCGATGTAAAAGTTTTTGAACCTCACAGCCATATGAATAGTTACGTTGTAATAGGGTACTAAGTCTTCATATCTGACTTCGTACTCCCAATGAACTTGGTTAACGATAAGTTTAGAGTCACCGTATGCTTCGAGATTTTTAACGCCAATCTCATTGGCGATTTGCATTCCAATTAAGAGGGCATTGTATTTCGCTACATTGTTGGAGCATGACTCGGTTAATGAGAATGCACGAGGGATCACGTAGTTTTGTTGAGAGATTAGTACTACCCCTACTCCTGCTACGACATGCCCTGTTAGGCCTGATCTTGATGCACCGTCGAAGAAGAGCTGTCATATCCGTCCTTCGAAAGACGTCTGGGTCTGACAAACTTCAGCAATCTCGTCTGGGAGATCCTCGTTAAGTTCGGTCACTCTTGGATCTGGATGTTCAGCCAGGAAATCTGCCACTGCTTGTCCCTCCATGGCTTTTTGCGGTAGAAAGCGCATCTCATATTGGGAGAGCAGTATGGCCCATTTTGCCAGTCGACCATTTAGCGACGATGGCTTTGTCATAAGCAACCTTAAAGGGTTGACCTTTGATATAACATTTATAGTCTGACCCACCAAGTAGTGCCACATTTTCTGGACGGCGAACACCAATGCCAAACATTCCTTTTCGATCGGGTTATACCTATGTTCGGCTCCGATCATGATCCTGCTCAGATAGTAGATTGCCTGCTCGTGTCCTTGATCATCATTCTGGGCTAGCAAAGCTCCTAAAGAGTGATCCATCACTCGAACATATATCAGGAAAGTTTTCCCGACACTAGAGCTGTAAGGACAGGTGTTGCGTGAGGTAACATTTGATTTCCTCGAACGCTTATTGGCAACCATCATCCCAAATGAGTGAGACACCCTTTTTCATCAATTTGGTGAAGGGTTGGCATCTTCTGGAGAGATTTGAGATACGTATGCTAGTCGCCCTTGCAATCTTCTAAGCTCCCTGAGATTCCTTGGAGGTTGCATCTCTCGGACGGCACAGACTTTTTCTGGGTCTAGGTGAATTCCTTTGGATGTCACCACAAACCCTAGGAATTTACCGATGGCTACCCCGAGGAAAGATTTGGTGGGATCCATCTTCAACTGATGTACCCGCATGATTTAAAAACTGTCTTCAGATCAGCTATGTGATCGCCCTTGGTGCGGCTTTTCACTGCAATGTCGTCAACATAGCATTCCACTATTTTACGCATGTGTTCACATAAGATTGCATTCATAACTCTCTGATATGTTACCCCAGCGTTTTTCAGTTTGAAGGGCATGACAGTATAGCAATATACCCCCAGTGGTGTCCTGAAAGAAGTATGCTTTTCATCATCAGGGTAAATTTTGATTTGATTGTACCCTGAGAATCCATGCATGTAGAACATTCATTCAAACCCTTACGTATTGTCAATAATGACATTCGTGATTGAGAGAGAGAATTCGTCTTTGGGATGGCCTCATTTAATCTGGATCTTCCCGTTTTTCTTGGTAACGGGGACGATATTGGCTACCCAATCAGGGTGTTACTCCTCCTTAATGAAGTCAGAGTCTATAAGCTTCTTGACTTCTGACTGGATTGCTTCCATTATTTTTGGATGAAACCGTTGTTGTTGCTGTTAGACTAGCTTCACGTCTGGATTAATGTTAAGGCGATGCATAGCCACTCGAGGATCAAGCCCAAGCATGTCCTCGTATTTCCAAGCGAAAACGTCTATATAATCCCGCACAAGAGATATTAAATCTTCTTTCTCGGAGGATGTTAGGCTTTCGCTTATAAAGATGGGCTTGGGATTAGCCTCATCTCTCAGAATAATCTGGGTAACTTTATCCTCCATGGGTGGTTCGCATTGTTCAAAGCGAACATCCCAGAGAGTATTTAGGTATTTGATCCAAGGATCTATATCAGACTGGATGGTTTCTTCACCTCCGTCTTCCAGGTAGCTTGTTGGCACCATGTTTACTGAAAGTTTTCCGAAGAGGTCGCCCACACTAACATCCGACTCCCACGATGACGTGCCAGACGAGTGATTATGGTATAATGCCTCTTTGGACTCAGAGGCTGACGGAATTGAAGTTGACATATAGCCCAAATCCCTGCGAGTTCGATGGTAATAGTCAGGGGTCTTCCCTTTCGGAACGAAAGATCAAAGTAGTGTTCTTCTTTCTTTGCCGAAGTTCAAATCAGGACCATTTGATAGATCATACCCCATCCTCTCCATCATTCTGAGTATACTTGGCTCATAATGAGAGAATTGAGGAGATTCATTCTCGCTTTCTGAGTCTTTGTGAGACATCAATTCGGGCTTAATTCTTCAAAAAAGAATTGGTTTTTTGGCCTCTGCGTCGTGCTGGAACCATGAATACTAATTCTTGAGCATCATCGACATCTTGGTACATTTTGAGGGATGACTTCATTGGTATATGCAATGATGTCAGAGCATCCATTGCCGACCAGGGGTCATCACCCACCTTGGTTCTAGTGTCTGATGGCACTGAATCAGAAGCAAATACAGAAAAGTAAGCCAAATTCAACTCTTTATTAATATACCACTTGCCTACATCATCGGCTGTGTTATTAACATCGAGCTTATTAATGCTCGTTACAAGTGGATTTAATTCCCACATTAACTTTTCTTCCACCTCTGGCTCAGTGTCAGCTTCATTACCAGAGTCTGGTTCCTCTGGCTGTAGGTTCTCGTTTGTTTTCAGAGAGTCTTAGTACAGGAGAGAGTCTGTGAAATAGTTGTCTACCCCTTGAACAGATGCCTTTCGGCAATCAACGTTTGGACTTTTTCACTTCCGTCAATATACTTCATAACTTGATGGAGAGTGGAGGGGACGATGGAATTACGATGAATACACGGTCGTCCTAACAGCAAATTGTACAAAGTGTCGGCGTCGATTACATAGTACATCACTTCAGAGTGTAGGTCCCCGATCTGACAGTTGAGCTTGATCTTCCTCATTGAGCACGTACCATTGGCATTGAAACCATAGATGATAGTCTGGATGGCGTTCAATCGGTGGGTGGGGATCCTTAAGTGCTGCATGCCCTGGCGAGGCATAATTCTCAACGCGATCCTAAATCTACCTGAATGAGGCTCACTTCAGATGATCCAATGTATCCTGTGAAGTACAGGGGCCGATCATGTTTCCCCTTGACTTGCGTGTCATCTGACGTGAAGGTGATGCACGGAGCATTTTGGGAGGCATGGAGGTAGTCTTTTTCATCTTCCTCCTTTGATCCAGTCGAGATTTGGGCCATGAAAATCTAAGCATCAGTTAGGGCTTCCTTCAGAGCTTCTCTTGTTGACTTTGATAGTCTCAGGAACTCGTAAAGGGTGATTCTGATCGAGATATTGGCCAATTGAGCCAGGACGTCAAAGCGGTAAGGTGTGATGGATCCTTCCGCGTTGTTCTTTAGGAGAGCCTTGGAAAACTGATGAAAAATCGAAGCTCTTTTTGCTTCTCAACCGGTTGCTTTGCGGAGGGCTTAGCTGACTCTGTAGTAGGTTTAGGAGGGCTTGCCACCATCTCGTCATACTCCTTTAAATATGACTGAGCCGAACGAGTTTCTACTACGAGCGATTTATTGAGTTCTGCGACAAGGACGATTGTCTCCTCTTCCGAATCAGTTATTGAAGGAACATCAATTTCTTCTTCCCAAGAAAAAGCGCACACCACGTTGCAGGACGAAGCTTTTGTTTTGCCTTTGGACTTTCTGTTGGTAACAGTAGTCCACTGTTGGCCTTCCACAAGGTCAGGATGAACCCACATAATTTCTCCCTGAGGTGGGGACAGGTATAAGACCCTTCTCTTGTTGGTGATGCGGGTCTGCATTGATCATTTTTAGTTCTCCTCTTGTGATGGGAACTACTCCAAACGGTGCTAAAGGCTGTTTTTCAAACTGAAGAAATGATGTCATATTAGCCGTCACTTTCTTCTGCTCTGGACGGAGCTTTAGCACTTCTACATCGATCAGAGCTTAAAGGATGTCTTTGAAAACGTAACAGCTCTTGGTGGAGTGCCCTAGCATCCTATGATACAGGCAGTAGTTAGGATTATCGGACTTGCCGATTTCTTCAGGACGTCTAACTTCAGGAAGCTTCAATCTGTTTCTCTTATTGAGTAACTTGAACAACGAATCAACATGCTCATCTTTGAAGGAATACTGCTTGTTAACGCGTGGCTGACTTGAAGAACCACCTCCCTTAACCAACTGAGGTTTGACGGGGGATTTTGTCTCCGTCGCCAAATTATCTTTTCTTTTTGCTTGAAAAGATGTTTCTGGAATGCGCCTTGTCGACTTTTCAGGTCTGGGTTTATTTTCTTCTGCCCTAACCCTGACAATAATTTCTTCAGCCTGTTCACCTTACTGAACCAATTACTTCTAGGTGCGACTTTCAGCAACTCCTACTTGAACTAGGAGTGAAGTTTGGAGATTGTGGCGGCATGTTTCTACCAAGGTGGCCTGGGTCATACCGCTGGGACATCAGAGTGCCATACTCTGAAATCTTTCTACAAATGTTTTGACTGACTCTCCCTTTCGCTGCTTCGTGACCGTAGAGTAGGCATTGTAATCTCTGAGTCATCTTCAAAGAAGCATGTCAGGAAGTGCTTCTCCAAATCACCCTAGTTTTTAATAGATCCTTCTGGGAGTTTCATGAATCATTCTAAGGCAAGCCCTTTTAAAGTGTCGATAAACAAAAGTGCCAAGATGACATCATTATCTACCACATTTTCTATCTAAGACTTGAAGTAGTAGATGTGTTGGTTTGGTGACCCTTTACCGTCGAAAGCCTGTAAGGTTGGAGTTTTGAACTTTGGAGGGAATGGGACAAGATCCCACTCGGCCGGATATAGCCGGATCACTCCTGCTTCTTGGAGGCCTTTCCGGTTGGTAAGGGCTTCCAGACGCTTCTCCAATTGACTCATTCTTTTAGAATGAATACCCCCATTCTCCGGGTTGCCTTCCTCTTTAGACGAGGATTTAGACAACTCAGAATTAGATTGTTCCTTCTCCTTGATATGTACGGAATATGAGTTTTCTCCTTTTTTTCGTTTGCCTTTAGACTTCTTAGAAGAAGCTTTATCGATTGACTTTCTCTTATCTTCAAGCAATTGTGCAAGCATCTGCTTGAGGGAATCGATGGATTCTTGTTGAGCACGAATCATATCGAATTGTTCCATGTGGACCTGCGTTTGTTGTTCAAAGCGCCTTGCCATCTCCACAGGAGTATTTGTCATGTACGCGAAGGCTTCCTTCTCTATAAAAGAGTTCGAGTCCTCTGATTCTGCAATGACGGAATGTGGTTCATTTACTTCAATGCCCCGAGCTAGGACATTGTAGTTGATTGGGGCGACCGCACCAGTCCGAGTGCGAGTATGTCGATACACTCTTTCTGGTTCCGTGTCAGACTCATCGGAGCTGACCGCCGATTATTTTTCGCTACTTCTGCTTACCATGTTTGCGGTGATTTCATGATACTCCATGTCAGAGAAGGCTCCCTTTTTGTGAGAGCGACGCTTCTTGGCTGATTGGAAAATTGAGGTCAATCGTCTGAATACCGAGTGTTTGCTTGTATGTGAGCTGCAGCGGCATTCAGAGAGCATTGCCGTGATGAGCCGTTCGCAGCAATAAGACGGAGTGCTGATTAGCACTCCTTTTCTTCGTCAAATAATCACTTAGATCTGTCAGTAGAGGACCAAAGAGATCAGCCTTGGGTCATCGAGGGCTTTTCAGCTTCTGAGAGCTATCCTTGCGTCACAAAACTGAGGCGCAGGGTTCTGAGATGCGGAGCTCACGTCCTATAAGACAGACGTGGCTCTCACATTTCGGCTCAAGAACGCAGGCCTCGCGTCTCTGCTGAGAAGGGATACGGACCTTGCGCTGCTGGTTGTCGCGTTTAACTAACGACGGTTGAGATACTCAGATTTTCTCAATTCCGCGTTTGATTGGGGAGACGCAGGTCTTGTGACTCTGAGAAGAGGTACGGACCTCGCTCTACTGAACATCGCGTTTGGGAAGTTGAGCTTCAGAAACGCAGGCCTGGTAGGCTTCGTGTTTAAGTCTCCAGATGCGGACTTCTTGCGTCTGACGTGGTTCAGGAGAAACGCGGGCTTGAGCCTCGCGTTCTATATCTGTTGGACAGGTAATTGTTCTAGCTTCTCGCACCTGTAGTTGACGCACACGTCGTCTATATTGTCGTTCAGCTTTCCGATTACACCGTACGGGTTACTGGGAACCCCCGGTGACCTGAAACTGAGGAAGAGGACGGGTATGAACAGGCTGAATATCAGCAACGCTAACCTCGCGGGTCTCATGGGAGATGTTGACGCGGGTGTTACGTGTGATATAATTAGCCATGGCACTCTTCTTGTCAGTCGTATCTAAAGGGATCTCAGAGTGAACTGGAGAGCGGGTGCCCGAGGAGACCTTGCGGTACTGCCGCGCTCTAGGGCTCTTGGAGCCAGAAGAGAAGAACTCTTCATACTTTGCCTAGTTAAACTCGATAATGAGTGATTCGACCATTTTTCTCATGTAAGTAATGTTGCCTTGCGCGATAACTTTCTCATCGGTAGAGAAAGTTATCCTCAGCGGAGTCGCCATCTCTTGTTTGGTGAGGAAAAATCGAAGATCGAGGAGTAAATTCTTTCTTTGGTAGTAAAGAAAATTACAGCGGATCAATAATCCTTTCACAAGAGAGAGGAGATATTCAAGCTCAAATCTCTCCTTTATTTAATGTCGGGTTCTTGATATGACAGTGGAAAGTGAATCTTGTTTTCTATTGACCGGGTAAACGTCAAGACTTCTTAGGAATCTTCTCTTTGGATGGTGAACAAAGTATAGCTAATGTCCAACAAGAATCTCAAAGAGACTGTAGGCCAAAAATAAACTTGTACGCAGCAAGTTTTTAGAAGAGTTGAACTCTCTCTTTCTTTTACCTGGAGATCTTGGTCTTTCTACAGCGTACAACCAAAGTTCTTCTGACCAGATTTTTTTGACCCCTCTTCCATAGCAAACTGGGCTATTTATAGAGGCTTCAGGGGGTAAAAGTGTCCCCTAAAAATACTCCATAATGGGGGTTAACTCCCTCATTACGTGTGCAGTAATTGACCCAGTAATGAGGGCAGTTATAACTGAGATGCGGGCTTTGGGCCTCGAATTTTGCCATTAAGGTGATGCTTGAGAAACACGAGCTTCAAATTCCCCGTCAAGCTTCACGTGAGACGCCGGCTTTGGAATCTGCGTCTTGGTACTGCAATAATGCTGAGACGCGGCTTTCACGCTCCACGTCTTGGTCCTTGCAGTGATATTAAGACGCGGGTTTTAACCCTCGCGTCTTGGTGCTGCGTTAGTGGCGATGATTAGCCTTGCGTTTGGAGTTTGGATTCTGTTATTTGATGACTTATCTTCTGTGATTTTTAGACAGCCTACAGTTACATGTTATTAAGATGCCAATTTGAGAATGTATGGTGCAAGCATGTAATGTGTGTATAAAGTTTGAGTTGAGATATATTGTGTCATAAGATAAGTAGGCCATGTTGGCCGAAATTCTTATTTGGAACAAGTAAGCCATGGAGCCGAAATTGATGATATGTGTCATGTAATAATATGAAAATTTAGGGGAGGTGCTGTCAAAATTTTCAGGATAAATAGAGATTTGAAATTAAAAGAGAGTTATCAGACTAACCGCTTGTCTATAAATTCTGGGACTGTTACAGTTAGTATCAGAGCGAGGTTTAGACAAGGTTAGTCTAGATAGATGCAGTACGCTGGGTTTGATTGTATGATTGTGTGTAACTTTTGTGTGTGTGACTTGGGTGATTAATGCAAGCGGTATTGGTGCTTTAGGTGTGATGACCATGAAATATATGGTATTTAACTGTTCTCTTGCATTTGAATTCGGGTACCAGCATACCTTAGTTCAAATGGATCCTACGGGGGGGTACGGGCCCTTTTATATGGATCTCTAGTGGTATGGGATACTGAGATAGGAGAGCAACTAAAATATCACATAAGTCAGGGTTAATCCAATAGGACGGACACCCGAGTCCAATAAGTGAAACTATGGAATTTGAGTATGACGAAAGAATTGATGATTCCCTAACATATCTTGTTATATACATGCAGCTTATTATTTTGAGGAATTGGAAGGAACCATCTAATATAAGTCTTTTACTTCTACAGATGGGAGATTATGATGTGTCAGGATCAGCATCCAATAGTTCAGAATCAGAAAGTCTGAGTTGGATAGCTAATCACATGGATTGGGATTATGAATCAGATGAGACTGACCCATAAATCATCTTTAATGACGGACAGTAAGAATGCAGTGGACCTAGTGGTACATGATGATAAAGACACAATTAGTGATGCTGAAAGTACTGTAAGGAATGTGCCGATAACCATGGACCTGGGAATCTTATCGAATGATGAATTAAGCCCCAAGGAAAGAATTTTGTTGGAGGCATCTGGTGGGACTACAACTGGGTCGAAGATATGGATCTATATGACGATCATGAGTATTGGAGATGTGAGGAGGATGCTATAATGGAAGAGGTGGCTCCAGAAGAAGAAGAAGATCCAGAGGAAGAGGATCCTGAAGAAGAAGAAGACCCTGAGAAAGAGGACCGCAAGGGAGGTTATTCTCTAGGGGATAATAAGGATGAAAGCTTCACTAGTTCTAATATTACTCCTTAAAAGAGACTTGGATGTGTAGTATTTTGGGAGGAGAAGCGTTGGCTCGCATATTTAGAGCTTTTTGGGGTTTGGGATGGGAAAGATTGTTGTAAGTGTTATAAAAAAAATGCATGTAAACGATGTATCTATTATAAATACCCTTGTATGTTTTGTAGAAAGGAAAGCATGCCAATATAAATCTGGTTACGTAAACATTTTGAAGCTATAAATGAAACTAGTATTTTATATATGGTACTTGCTTTCTTTTGTCATTAATATTATCGATAACAAGATTGGACTATCCTTATAGGTATAAATGGATTTGAACTTCCCTCCACCAGATGCTAACTCGGAAGGCGATGTCCCATTGCACAGTACAATCAGAAGTGTTCATCCCTTGTCAAATCATGAGTTTATGGGAGAACAATCTAATGCCAACGGAGGGTTCCGGACAGAATGCCGGATTGGCTGGTGCAATTGGCTACTGCAAGTAAACCCGCGTAGAGCTCTAGAGCAATTTCAGAGGTTAAACCCGGTAGCTTTTAAAGGAGGGGCTGATTCAATACAGGCTGAGGAGTGGCTTCGCCAGATTAAAAAGATACTAAATGACATGGAATGCATTGAGAGCCAACGAGTATCTTTTACCTCTTTTATGTTCCAAGGGGAAGTAGAACGTTGGCGGGAGATGATTCAAAGTGGAGCTAAGACACTGGGGGAAAAAATCTCTTGAAAATTTTCAATCAAAAAGTTTAATGAAAAGTATATACCAAGAGTAGCAAAGGACAAGCTTGCAATAGAATTTCAAGACCTGAAACAGGTTCATTTGACAGTGAGTCAATATGAAGTCAAGTTTACCCAATTATCAAGATACGCTGAGAAGCTGGTGTCAGAAGAGGAGGATAGAACAAAAAGATTTGTGAGGGGTTTGAAGCCTGAAGTCAGGAGCAAATGATCTCATTTCAACTACAAATCTATAGCCAAGCTGTAGAGAAGGCACTAGAAGTTGAAAGAGATATGCAGGAAAATCAGGATTTAAGGGTCAGAGAGCTGCCTTCCGTAAAGCGCCCCCGGTATGCTAATGTACCGAATTATGGAGATTACCCCTCTAGGCCTGGTAGAGGTGCCGAGTCTTCTCTAGCGCCAATCCAAGGAACCACGGTGAACTCATGGCCCAGGGGTGTGGGGTTTCCTCATGCGGCGCCACCACACCCTTTCCATGTTCCAACCTTGCAGGGAATATGTAGTGTCCGAGGTGTCACCGAAATCACTCCGGCAGTTGCTCCGTAGGCAAATAATGCTTTGCTTGTGGCAAACTGGGTCACATAAGGAGAGATTGTCCACCTTTACATGGACGTTCAGGCACTAGTAGGGGAACAGGTAGGCCGACCATGGGCATTGCCCCAATT
This sequence comes from Agave tequilana, assembly GCA_038442645.1. Taxonomy (NCBI): domain Eukaryota; kingdom Viridiplantae; phylum Streptophyta; class Magnoliopsida; order Asparagales; family Asparagaceae; genus Agave; species Agave tequilana. Next base: position 33,912 of record JAVJIF010033313.1, on the reverse strand, counting down.
GCAGGAGGATCAACAGTTGCCTTCCGGCAGCCTGCCAACAGAACTCATACAATCATGACTCAGGCATCAGTACAACAACAACCCAGAGCTCAAGGAAGAATGAATGCAGTGACTCCACAGTAGGCTCGAGCATCTAACGCAGTGGTCGAAGGTACTATCTGAAATACACCTAGAGGGGGGGTGAATAGGTGTAATTGCTAATCTAATGTTCTTTTTAAACTTAAGTAAATATGAGTGATGCAACGATCTCTCAAAACACGACTAGGAGCCGAATACCCGGTGAAGGGTTCTGAACTCCGTCCTCCCAATTCCCCTTAAAGATGGGTTAGAGGTACGCAATGCAACCGTGTTGTATGAGATTTGATCGAACAAGATAAGAATGAAATGCTATGATGAAATACACACAATAAATATCACAAGTAAAATAAGTAAGAGAGAATGGCACAAGTAAAGGGTTAGTTCTCAAGCAAATAATTGAAGACAATATAAAACAAGAGAAATGTAAAGCAAGATGACGCAAGGCAATCGCAAACACGAATGATTTGTTTCGAGGTTCGAGCCACCGCTCTAGTCCCCGCCTTCACCTCCGTGAAAGGTTTCCACTATCCACCGAGGACGCCTTACAATTTGGTCTACCGAAGACCGAGCACCGAGCTCCACACCTTACAAAAGAACCTCAACCTTAGAGGTTGCTCCACAAGAAGAGAATCACAAGAACAAGAGTGATCACAACAAGATCACTAAACTCTTTCTCAAACACTTTTACAATTCTCACTCTTTTTACAACTTCACTATAGTATGAGTAATGGATTTTTGGCTCTATGAAGTGTGGTGAGAAAACTTCAGTTGTAGAGTGATATTAGCAATCAAACACAACTGAAAAACTAGCTCAAAAGATTGGAATTGAAAGCTTTAAAACAATTTTTCCTTTTCTCTTTGAAAACAATGAAAACTTGAGGATTTTTCTTAGTCAAAAACAAAGACCTATTGCCCTCTATTTATAAGGAGAGAATAGGTTAAAACTCTTTTCTTTACACCTAATTTGACCTGCAAAAGGCCCCCAACAACTCTCTAAAACTCTGTTAAAGAAGACAGAAAAAACAGATTTCAGAACTATCCCAAAGAGGAAAGAGCCGTTGGCCAGCAGCAGGCTTGGCGGTCGACCGGTCCGGTCGACCGTCGCCTTGCTGGCAAAGAGCCGTTGGGCTCCGGTCGACTGTCCGGTCGACCGTCCTCTTTGAGGAAACACAGTTTCCTTCTACCGTCGACCGGTCGGTCGACTCAAACAAACTGAAAGCAAAACTGGTTACAGTCGGTCGACCGGCCAGTCGACCGACAGACATGCACAAACCGTGCATGTCCTGACACAGGCGCCGGTCGACTGTCCGGTCGACCGGTCTCGCCTGAAACAGAAAAACAGGCTGAATTTGAAGTTGGGATTTTTTTGTAAAAACCTTTTTAAAAAATATATATGACTAAGTATTATGTAAGGATTAGTCACACATGTTTTAAACAAAGATTTTCAATATAAAACAAGTTGGAAACATGTATACATAAACTAATGCATAAAACTTAAAACCGAACATTTTAAAACATAGAGAAGATAAAGAATAAGTGTGTGTGCAAATCCTAGAGCCAATTATCCTACACTCAAATTTTAACATTCTATTCTTACAATGTTCTAAGAACTTCAAGGCTTCAAGAGGGGCTTTCTCCATTTGATCTTCAATTTTGCATCTTGAGCCCAATTTGAGTTATCTTGAGTCCAAGTCACCTTCCTTTAGGGAAGAAAACACCTATGCAAGATAGAAAACCTGAAACACACTTAAACAACAAATAATATTAGTACAAATAACTAATACGTTTTGTAATCATCAAAACACACTAAAGACGGGTGATTGTAACCTTGGGCCAACACTATCTGCATATCTGAAAATATTGCTCGAATATTATTTAATCTCGGTGTTACTCTCTCCTTTATTTCTTCATCATTTACAACAACAATTAACAAGGAATCTGAACCTATAAATTATCAACTAGTAGTGTCAACCCCTGTAGGCGCAAAATTGACCAGTAATGTGTATTATAAGGGATGTGAATTATTATAGGGAAAATAAAAACACAGGCGGGCCTCATTAAAATAGGAGAGATAGAATATGACATCATCCTAGGAATGGATTGGTTATCAGCATATCATGCTCATGTAGATTGTCATCAGAAGAGAATAATCTTTAAGTTGGAAGGAGCTTCAAAAATAGTATATGGGGGGCGAAGAATAAAATTGATATTCCAGTAATTTAAGCCTTAAAGGCCACTAAAATATTGAGGCGAGGGTGTCAAGGATCCTGGCAGCCATTATTGGTTAGGAAGGCAAGGAGACAAAAATTAAAAATATAGAAGTTATAAGAGAATACCCTGATGTATTCCCAAAAGATCTACCAGGCTTACCCCGGATAGGGAAGTAAAGTTTCCTATTAAACTTCTACCAGGAACAAGTCCCATATCAAAGGCACCTTATATAATGTCACCCGCAGAGATGAAAGAATTGAAGGACCAACTGCAAGAGTTATTAAGTCTCGAATTTATCAGGCCAAATGTATCACCTTGGGGCGCTCCCGTGCTATTTGTAAAGAAGAAGGATGAGAGCATGAGACTGTGTATAGATTATCGTGAACTGAATAAAGTCAATATTAAAAATTAATATCCACTGCCGAGGATCGATGACCTTTTTGACCAACTTCAAGGTGCCAATATATTCTCCAAAATAGATCCAAGATCTGGATATCATCAATTAAAGATTAAACCAAGAGATGTTTCTAAGACAGCTTTTCAGACAAGATATGGCCAATATGAGTTTCTGGTAATGCCATTTAGATTGACTAATGCCCAAGCAACATTCATGGACCTGATGAATAAGATCTTTTAGCCATACTTAGATCAATTTGTGGTGGTGTTTATTGACGATGTACTCATCTACTCAAGAAGCACAGAAGAACATGAGAAGCACCTAAGGATAGTATTACAACTATTGAGGGAGAAACAACTTTATGCCAAATTTAAGAAATGTGAGTTCTGGTTGGAAGAAGTTGGATTCCTGGGTCACATCATAAAATAAGAAGGAATATCAGTAAACCCTGCAAAGATCGAGGCAATTAAGAATTGGCCTCGACCCACCAGTGTCACGGAAGTGCGAAGCTTTTTAGAATTGGCAAGGTAATATCGGAGATTTGTAGAAGGATTTTCCAAAATAGCAGTACCATTATCATAATTAACCAAGAAATGCCTCAGATTCTATTGGGGGGATAGTCAGGAGAAAAGTTTTCAGGAATTGAAGGATAAACTAACATCGGCGCCATGCCTTCTGGGACTGAGGGTTATTGTATACAGTGATGCGTCAAAGTCAGGACTGGGGTGTGTATTGATGCAACATGGGAGAGTAATTACATATGCTTCTAGACAACTGAGGAACCATGAGAGGAATTACCCAACCCATGATCTCGAGCTAGCTGCAGTTATATTTGCCTTGAAAATATGGTGACACTACCTTTATGGGGTATCATGTGATATATATACAGATCATAAGAGCCTAAAATACATCTTTACCCAAAAGGATTTGAATATGCGTCAAAGAAGATGGTTGGAGTTAATGAAGGATTATGATTTGGACATTCATTATCACCCTGGGAAGGCCAATGTGGTGGCTGATACTCTTAGTAGGAAGTCTGGAGGATCCTTAGCTGTATTGTTAACCCAACAAACTGGCATGTTACAAGAGATGGAGAGGATGCAACTTGAGGTCCTAATAAGAAAACCCAGGCGGGGGATTAGTCAGGTAAATCAAGTCAGCATTAGCTTCAACCTCTATGAAGAAATCAAGAAAGCACAACAGAAGGATGATCAGGTAGCTAAAAATTTTGAAAGGGTACAATGAGGTGAAACTCGAGATTTTACCATTGTAAGAAATTTACTGAGAAAGGGGAGCAGGATATATATACCTCTAGACATTGGGCTCAAGAAGCGAATTATGACTGAAGCTCATTGCACCGCTTATACAACACATCCAAGAATAACAAAAATATATCGAGATCTGAGAACAAATTTTTGGTGGGAAGGAATGAAAAAGGACATATCTAAATTTGTGCAAAGATGTTTGATATGCCAACAAGTTAAGGCTGAACACAAGAAGCTTCTGGAGCTTCTCATGCCCTTGCAAGTCCCCGAATGAAAGTGGAGCCACATTACTCTGGATTTTGTGACAAAACTCCCTAAATCTCCTCAAGGACATTATGCCATATGGATGATAGTCGACCGACTCACAAAGTCCGCTCATTTCCTACCCATTCAAATAAACTACTTGATGGATAAGTTAGCCCAAATATACCTGCGATAGATAGTCCGGATCCATGGAGTTCCTGAGACAATTGTGTCAGATAGAGACTCTCGGTTCCAGTCAAGGTTATGGGTCAGTTTATCCCAAGCATTGGGCACTAAACTACATTCAAGTACAGCGGCGAATCCGAAAACTGACGGACAGTCAGAGAGGACTATACAAATATTGGAAGACATGTTAAGAGCATATGTATTGGACTTTGGAGACAATTGGGAAAAATACCTACCATTAATAGAATTTGCATATAACAATAACCACCAGTCAATCATAGGGATGCTGTAACCCCTGATCCCTGAAGTACGTATCACAGTATCAGTACGCGATACGGCGTATATTATTGATTTGACCTCTGTGATAGTCCGATTGACCCGATTTCAGTTTCAAAAATTATTTTCTAATATTTTAGATTTTTCAAGATTTTCTGGAATTTTTCTGGATTATTTTGGAAAATCTCCGTAGTCGATGTCGACCGATACCGATAATCGGCTCTACGATTTTTAATTTACAAATGGAGTTGTATTTTGAGAATCCGCTTTCACCATTTATCTTAGAATCATATTATCTACCTTAGGGTATTTTTGAGGATTTTTCTGAATTTACCAAAAATCCGGCCAAACCGGTGTCGCCCGGTATCGACGAGACACTCCGGAATTTTTAATATGCAAAGTGGATTGAATTTCTGCAAACTATTTTCATATTATGTCTCAGGATAATATTTTCTATTTTCTGTAATTTTTGGGCATCGTTCGGAGCTAGTGAATTTTTGACCCATTTAAATAATATTAATTATTTACATTATTATTTACTTTCCTTCCTTCTTTCTTTTTCTACAACCTTCCTCCTCCATCGCCTTAAACCCACCGACTCCTGTTCCACTGCCATCTCTCTCTCTCTCTCATCTCTAATTTAAAACCAACTCGCTCTCTCCCTCTCTCAGATACTCTCTCTCTCTCCCCCCCATCACTCTCCTCTCCCTCTATCTATCTCGCTCTCTTTATTCCCTCTCTATATCACGATCTCTCTCCCCCTCTCACTCTCCCTGACCTGCGGTTAGAGGCCCGACCCACCGCCGGCGGACGGGACCGCCGGCGGCGGCGCTTGCAGGTGGCCGGCGCCCCCTTTCTTCTCTTCTTTTCTTTTCTTTTCTTTTCTTCTTCTTCTTCTTCTCCTTTCTGTTCTGCTGCTTCTTCTTCTTCTTCCACTCTATCCCTCCTCTCTCTCTCTATCTCTCTCTCACACTCGGCCAGACCCACCCGCTGCCGGCCAGCTGGCTGGCAGGCTGGCTAGTGAGGGCGGCAGCAGCAAGCTGCTGCTGCTCCTCTTTTCCCTTTGTGGGTTTGGGTCTAACCCAAACCCATTAACCCACTATTGGGTTAAATCTTAAACCTGTAAACCCAATAACCCGCTACCCATTTAACTTAAGTAATGGGTATGGGTTGTGGATCTGGACCCGACCCGTTATCTCACGAAACCCGCATCCGAAACCCAATAAAGGTAATTTTGCAGAAAACCCCTGTTACTTTTCAGTAATTGCGTTTGAAATATGTTTATTTACATATTTACCCTTTTTGTTATGATTTAGTATTTGGGCGATATCGGGAGCATCCGGACTCCGATTTGGACGATTCTGGATCCGTTGCGATCGTGGAAAAGAGAGCTACCTTCTCATGGCTAGCTTGTGAGTGTTTTTATTTTATAAATTGTCTTTTATCATGTTGGTTGACCTTGGTTGCTTTATATAAATAAAACATGATTACCGGTAAATCCTCATTGTTAATATGTACGAAATTGTAAACAATATTCAAACACTGTAACTTACCCTGTTTACAACACTGTAACTTGATTTATTATTGAGTAACTAAAAGATGTTGATCGTTACACTGAATGTCTATTATGTCATGTTCATGTACTACTAACATCCGACCCATTATTTCATCATATGCTTGGACATAATTATAACATGTATCGTATCATAGTTACGTTACAAGTATACTGATCCACAGATACGCTAGGACACTACACTGTTACTAGACATGCCTGCTAGACACCTTTATTTCACGCACTGGTATCATCACTACACGGGTACTGTAGGTCAATAGACATGACTGTGCGTACATGTACAGATATGTTACACGGATTCTTGCTACACATAGATAATCCACTGATACACGGATATCCCACTGCATGGCGTACCGTATTTCATATTATTGTTCTCATGTGTGCATATCACTGTTACATATGCATGTATGGTTTCTCTATCCTTATCATATGGATCCCCGTTCATATTACATGTATTATTGTTCCATGTTACCGTATTCATGTTATATGATTGTTTCCCGTTCCTGATATTGATATTCCCGTTACTGGATACATGAGCTGTTGATATGTAATGTGTGGACTCCAACAGCTATTGTTTCCCGTTCCCGTTATCGTGTTCCATGCTATCAACAGAGCTCATGACATGTTATCGTACTTGTTCCTGTTATACTTTATAGTGAACGATAATAAAGAGAACTTGAGTATGGGGGAGTCTTGACGGTTGATTAGATCATATCGGGTGGATGTCTGGATCCATTGTTTGTCCCACTGCAGGGGACGGGGTAGTGTTGGCTACCGTCTGTTACTCATGAGCATCCCGTTTTCTGTTATGTTTTAGCTCATTGAGATTCCCGTTACATGTTACAGCCTTAGCGGGCTGGCCCTGGTCTCAGCAGCCAGGGGTCTGTTTAAGGCCGTTGTCCCGGGTATGCACGGGATACACCCACCCGATAAGAGCTCTTCGACTATGGGTTTCCAATTAATATAATAAAACAGTATACACAATAGTGACGTCGGGAACACTTGTTATTTGGTCACTCTCTCGTTTGGATAATGGTACCCGTGGGCCATGTCCGGATGGGTTCGACTGGAGTGCAGGCTCCAGTATGAACTGCCAGTGGTATGGGACACTGGAAGAGATTGATTATAATACCAGGTGGTACTGATTGCTACTATTGTATAAATATCATGACTTGCCTGCTACCTGTATAGTATTGTAGTTGTACTTGTTCCTGTTCCTGATCATTTATCCGCTATCATGTTACATGTATTGTTTGTTACTTTACCTGGTACATGTTACACTTTCTGCGGTGGCATACTACTCATGTACATGTACTCTGCATTGCATATATTCTGTTTTCTGTATACCTTACAGACATCATTACTGTATATGCACAACACCGTATTATGGTTATCTTACATATTGCCCATCTGCATGTTCAGTTCTATCACTCACCACTATACAACATAGTTATTATATCAAACTGGAAACTACTGTGGACATGACCCAATGATAACATACTAGGTGGTGATGGTATTAAAATATGTCATTGTTATATTTCTACAGATTATTAATTTCTATTATATGGTATCACTATTACATAAACATGCATTATATATTATTATCGTGCTTGTATTACTATAGTATATATTACTGCCTCCTTCATTTTACCACTCACTAGGTCGCTTTCTGACGACCCTGGGTTTGCGTACCCAGGTTGGAGATCCGAGTTACCGTATCATCAGTTAGTGCCTTGGCGTCACATAGGAGATTCCTCATCGAGATTATTCAAAGGTATCTTAGTGCTTTCTTTCTGTTATATTATTTATCCCTGTTTTTATATCTATCATGATCCCTAACCCCTTTCTGCAGGTATTTTTGTACTTATTTCTTACTGGAACTCTTGTGTATATGGAGACTATGTCTTGTACTGAGGCTCAACGTACGCGTGAGTGTGTTTTCACCTCGCGTATGTACGTCGCCATAACGTCTTCGTATCCTGGGATCGGGGCGTTACAGAGTGGTATCAGAGCCTAGGTTCACACCTTGTGTGGGTAACCACCTGGGTCAATACTCGGGCTCTTACCAACAGTACAATCAGGTTCAGATTAACTTATCTGTATCTGAATTTGGGGATTCCAGCGACGAGTACAAGAATACCATGTCATTGACACTCCATTCCTTGACTCTGTTGTATTCCTTCCTTACAATTTTTAACCAGAATATCTGATTTCCTTCTCTCTTTCTTGCATCTTATTGCTTCCAATCCGTTAGTGTTAGTTCACTACAATACTTCTCCATCCCGAGTTCCTTATAGATAGTAGAGTGCGCAGCGAAAGTGTCGTAGACCCGTAACATTTAGGCTTTGGGATTGAAAATATTGTTCTCACACCTGATTTGAAATTTCGAGGATGAAATTTTTATAAGGTGGGGAGAAATGTAACCCCCTGATCCCTGAAGTATGTATCACAGTATCAGTACGCGATACGGCGTATATTGTTGATTTGACCTCCGTGGTAGTCCGATTGAGCCAATTTCAGTTTCAAAAAAATCATTTTCTAATATTTTAAATTTTTCAGGATTTTCTGAAATTTTTCTGGATTATTTTGGAAAATCTCCGTAGTCGGTGTCGACCGATACCGATAATTGGCTCTACGATTTTTAATTTACAAACGGAGTTGTATTTTGATAATCTGCTTTCATCATGTGTCTTAGAATCGTATTATTTACCTTAGAGTATTTTTGGGAATTTTTCCGAATTTATCAAAAATCCGGCCAAACCGGTGTCGCCCGGTATCGGCGAGACACTCTGAGATTTTTAATTTGTAAACCGGATTGAATTTCTGCAAACTGTTTTCATATTATGTCTCAGGATAATATTTTCTATTTTCTGTAATTTTTTAGCATCGTTCGGAGCTAGTCAATTTTTGACTCATTTAAATAATATTAATTATTTACATTATTATTTACTTTCTTTCCTTCTTTCTTTTTCTACAACCTTCCTCCTCCACCGCCTTAAACCCACCGACTCCTGTTCCACCGCCATCTCTCTCTCATCTCTAATTTAAAACCATCTCTCTCTCTCCCTCTCTCATATACTCTCTCTCTCCCCCCTAACTCTCCTCTCCCTCTATCTATCTCGCTCTCTTTATTCTCTCTCTATATCACGATCTCTCTCCCCCTCTCACTATCCCTGACCTGCGGTTAGAGGCCTGACCCACCGCCGGCGGCCGGGACCGCCGGCGGTGGCGCTTGCAGGTGGCCGGCGCCCCCCTTTCTTCTCTTCTTTTCTTTTCTTTTCTTCTTCTTCTTCTTCTTCTCCTCCTTTCTGTTCTGCTGCTTCTTCTTCTTCCACTCTATCCCTCCTCTCTCTCTCTCTCTATCTCTCTCTCTCTCACACTCGGCCAGACCCACCGCCGGCGGCCAGACCCGCCGCCGGCGGGGCTCCTCCCGCCGCCGGCCAGCTGGGCTGGCCGGTTGGCTAGTGAGGGCGGCAGCAGCAAGCTGCTGCTGCTCCTCTTTTCCCTTTGTGGGTTTGGGTCTAACCCAAACCCATTAACCCACTATTGGGTTAAATCTTAAACCCATAAACCCAATAACCCGCTACCCATTTAACTTAAGTATTGGGTATGGGTTGTGGATCTGGACCCGACCCGTTATCTCACCAAACCCGCATCCGAAACCCAATAAAGGTAATTTTGCAGAAAACCCCCTGTTAATTTTCAGTAATTACGTTTGAAATATGTTTATTTACGCATTTACCCTTTTTGTTATGATTTAGTATTTGGGCGATATCGGGAGCATCCGGACTCCGATTGGACGATTCTGGATCCGTTGCGATCGTGGGAAAGAGAGCTACCTTCTCATGGCTAGTTTGTGAGTATTTTTATTTTATAAATTGTCTTTTTATCATGTTGCTTAACCTTGGTTGCTTTATATAAATAAAACATGATTACCGGTAAATCCCCATTGTTAATATGTACGAAATTGTAAACAATATTCAAACACTGTAACTTACCCTGTTTACAACACTGTAACTTGATTTATTATTGAGTAACTAAAAGATGTTGATCGTTACACTGAATGTCTATTATGTCATGTTCATGTACTACTAACATCTGACCCATTATTTCATCATATGCTTGGACATAATTATAACATGTATCGTATCATAGTTACGTTACAAGTATACTGATCCACAGATACGCTAGGACACTACACTGTTACTAGACATACCTGCTAGACATCTTTATTTCATGCACTGGTATCATCACTACACGGGTACTGTAGGTCAATAGACATGACTGTGCGTACATGTACAGATATGTTGCACAGATTCTTGCTACACATAGATAATCCACTGATACACGGATATCCCACTGCATGGCGTACCGCATTTCATATTATTGTTCTCATGTGTGCATATCACTGTTACATATGCATGCATGGTTTCTCTATCCTTATCATATGGATCCCCGTTCATATTACATGTATTATTGTTCCATGTTACCGTATTCATGTTATATGATTGTTTCCCGTTCCTGATATTGATATTCCCGTTACTGGATACATGAGCTGTTGATATGTAATGTGTGAACTCCCACAGCTATTGTTTCCCGTTTCCCGTTATCGTGTTTCATACTATCAACAGAGCTCATGACATGTTATCGTACTTTTCATGTTATACTGTATAGTGAACGATAATAAAGAGAACTTGGGTATGGGGGAGACTTAACGGTTGATTAGATCATATCGGGTAGATGTCTGGATCCATTGTTTGTCCCACTGCAGGGGACGGAGTAGTGCTGGCTACCGTCTGTTACTCATGAGCATCCCGTTTCCCGTTATGTTTTAGCTCATTGAGATTCCCGTTACATGTTACAGCCTTAGCGGGCTGGCCCTGGTATCAGCAGCCAGGGGTCTGTTTAAGGCCGTTGTCCCGGGTATGCACGGGATACACCCACCCGATAAGAGCTCTTCGACTATGGGTTTCCAATTAACATAATAAAACAGTATACACAATAGTGACGTCGGGAACACTTGTTATTTGGTCACTCTCTCGTTTGGATAATGGTACTCATAGGCCATATCCGGATGGGTTCGACTGGAGTGCGGGCTCCAGTATGAACTGCCAGTGGTATGGGACACTGGAAGAGATTGATTATAATACCAGGTGGTACTGATTGCTACTATTGTATAAATATCATGACTTGCCTGCTACCTGTATACGTATTGTAGTTGTACTTGTTCCTGTTCCTGATCATTTATCCGCTATCATGTTACATGTATTGTTTGTTACTTTACCTGGTACATGTTACACTTTCTGTGGTGGCATACTACTCATGTACATGTACTCTGCATTGCATATATTCTGTTTTCTGTATACCTTACAGACATCATTACTGTATATGCACAACACCGTATTATGGTTATCTTACATATTGTCCATCTGCATGTTCAGTTCTATCACTCACCACAATACAACATAGTTATTATATCAAACTGGAGACTACTGTGGACATGACCCGATGATAACATACTAGGTGGTGATGGTATTAAAATATGTCATTGTTATATTTCTACAGATTATTAATTTCTATTATATAGTATCACTATTACATAAACATGCATTATATATTATTATCGTGCTTGTATTACTATAGTATATATTACTGCCTCCTTCATTTTACCACTCACTAGGTCGCTTTCTGACGACCCTGGATTTGCGTGCCCAGGTTGAAGATCCGAGTTACTGTATCATCAGTTAGTACCTTGGCGTCACATAGGAGATTCCTCATCGAGATTATTCATAGGTATCTTAGTGCTTTCTTTCTATTATCTTATTTATCCCTGTTTTTATATCTGTCATGATCCCTAACCCCTTTCTGCAGGTATTTTTGTACTTATTTCTTGCTGGAACTCTTGTTTATATGGAGACTATGTCTTGTACAGAGGCTCAACGTACGCGTGAGTGTGTTTTCACCTCGCGTATGTACGTCACCATAACGTCTCCGTATCCTTGGGATCGGGGCGTTACAGATGCCACCATTTGAAGCCCTGTATGGTAGGAAATGTAGATCCCCAATTGTTGGGAAGAGATGGGATATCGAAGACTATTTGGAACCAACATAGTTCAAGAAACGACAGAGAAAAAAAGATAATAAGAAAGAGAATGAAGGCGGCTCAAAGCAGATGAAAGGCATATGCACGGCGCTGGAGACCCTTACAGTTTGCAGAAGGTGATAAAGTTTTCCTGAGAATATCACCCATGAAAGGAGTGGTATGCATTGGCAAACAAAATAAGTTGGACCCTCAGTTTATCGGACCTTTTGAAGTATTAAAAAAGATCGGATCACTAGCCTATCGGTTAGCCCTGCCACCAGAAATTGAGAAGATACACAATGTATTTAATGTGTCACAATTGAGGAAATAGATACCAGATCCCAGTCATGTCTTTAGCTACTCACCATTGCAACTCCAAGAGGATTTGTCATATACGGTGGAGCTAGTGCAGGTTCTAGATCGTAAAGAGAAGCAACTGCGGAGCAAAGCGATCCCTTTGGTAAAAGTATTATGAAGAAGCCAAGAGATCGAAGAAACTACCTGGAAAGCAGAGGAGGAAATGAGGAAGACCTACCCACAGCTTTTCTAAGGTACATCGAGTTTCGGGGTCGAAGCTCCCTTAAGGGGGGTAGAAATGTAACGACCGATTTTAATTAAAATCTTTCCTCACCCTAATTATCGAGATTATCGGTTGAACGATTTATTTAAAGTTGTTACCCTCAATTTTATAATAATAAAATTTAAATTTCTATAGGTGACTCACCTTCCTAATTAAAACAAGGTAAGTTGAGGGTAAGGGATATGAGTGTATAAAAATATGTGTGTATGTGTACCAAATGCCTGTATAAATGAGAGTATGTGCGTAGGTATTTATAAGCCTAGATTAACTAATTTAAAACCTAGAGACATACTAATAACCCTAAGTTAATGAAAGGGGGTAGGTATGCATGCAATGGGAGATCAAGGGCTAGGATCTCCTTGATGAGTGTTAGGCCATGTGGCAACTAGGGAGAGTCCCCCACCTTGTAAATTGTACCAAGAAGATAGTTCCCTACCCATTTACCCCCACTCTCTTCTCTATTCAGATATGAATACCTTGTTCACTGTATCTTCTTCTTCTCAAATCTGAAACCCTAAAATCCTCAATCTCCTCCCTGATTATTCCCTTGAAGAAACCTCTACCTAAACCATCTCTCACTCCCTTGCTCCCCTTCTTTTCACCCCAGGCCAGAGCCAGAGGGAGGGGAGGCGCGCGCACAGCACAGCAACAGTAGCAAGCACGCGCGTGCTGCGGGCCAGGCCGCGTGTACGGCCTGGGGAGGGGAGGCGCGGCGTGGGGGCCGAAGCAAGGAAGGAGGGGGTGGATTCAGGGTGATTTTTGGGGAGGTTGGTACTACTTAAATCTGATTTTTGAGACTCCAAAACTCTCATTTTCAGATCACAAACTCAGACCAAAGGGTTCTTGTGTGGGAAGGCAATCAAAGAAGATTTGTGTAGAGGTCTATCTACATAAGGTGAGTAAACCTAAACCCTTAGAGTAATTGTTCACAAATGTAGAATGATTAGAGAATTTTCAATCATGTAAGGATGAACGAATCTTGTGTAAATTCACTATTTTTCACTAATTATTATGATAGGTGAGATCTAAAGTGAGATCTAAATGCGCGCTACATAGTCATTACCTCTCCTAAATAGGAATTTGGTGGGATGCATGTATAGGGTGTATGTTCCGTATTGATAACTCCATGGGTAATAAGAAATTGACATCGAAGTCTTTTGATTATTCTTACTTCAACGGGAGGGGAAAACCCCTCCTTACACATTGGCATTGAATTATGAACCATCAAGTAAAATGGAATAACGCATTCATTCATATAAGACGTAATGTTGTGCGATGTGATTGCACCATGATATAGTGAAGCTATTAAGTATGTATTCTTCCCACTTGATATGTGCCAATTGTATGAATGGCTTGTGAGTGTAACCCTTGACTTTTTGAGAAGAGCATAATAACTTATAAACTAGATATGTATGCATGTATGCTTCTTGGAGGAAGGGACCGAGCGGGAGCCGGTAGGAGGGGGAAGACAGGGACTTGATTATATATATATTTGTGAAAATACTAAATGGAGGAAGGGGCCGGACGGGAGCCGGTAGGAGGGGAAGACAGAGATTTAATCGTTATACATATACAGGTTTCTCTAACGGAGGAAGGGACGGACAGGAGCCAGTAGGAGGGGAAAGACGGGGACTTGATTATATATATATATATATATATATATATATATATATATATATATATATATATATATAATATATATATATATATATCTAGATATATATTATGAAAATACTAAAGGGAGGAAGGGGCCGGGCGGGAGCCGGTAGGAGGGGGAAGACGGTGAATTGGATCTAAAATTAGTAATTATGTATAAGCACTTCGCTTAAGCGAACCGTCAAGCTTTGTTCCACTTTGGTATTTTATGTTAAACCTCGAATGTCACATCTAAATAAAATGGTAAACCGTTGGTGTAAAAGTATATGTACACATATACTTGCTCGCATATACATTTAAGTAATTCATTTGTAATGGTATATAGGAAGGTAAACTCATGGTAGTTGAGACATCTAAACCACAACTTTATGGGGTCTAAGGTAAAGCAAGTTAAGGGAGAAGTTGCATCGTATAATTATCTTAATTATCTAATTGCAAAACACCTCTCTAAGAATGTGTTGGCTTATGAAGTTTCTGTACTAACACCTTTTTAGCGTGGTTTACTCATTGAGCTGTCGAGCTCATTTTATTTTCTTTCCACCTATTTCAGGTTTGGATAAAGGTAATGAGCCACTCTAACCTGAAGGATTTAATAATGGGATGAACGACATGCTATTTGTACTGTTTTGGTTAACCCTCTACATATATATATGTTCTACTTTAAGTATCTTTTGGATAGTTATGCTTATGGTGCACTCAGTGTATATAATTTGTCCTTGTGGTATTTTGAAACTAGGGACTCAGGTTATATGTAATGTTTCAGGAGCCATGAATGGTGGTCATGTCTAGTAATGTTGTGTTGGGGACTGAATCCTTGTTGTTACATATTATCAAGATGCCAATTTGGGAATGTATTGTGCAAGCATGTAATGTGTGTATAAAGTTTGAGTTGAGATATATTGTGTTATAAGATAAGTAGGCCATGTTAGCCGAAATCCTTATTGGAACAAGTAGGCCGTGGAGCCGAAATGATGATATGTGTCATGTAAAAATATGAAATTTTAGGGGAGGTGTTGTCAAAATTTTCGGGATAAATAGAGATTTGAAACTAAAAGGACTAATCTCTTGTCTATAAATTTTGGGACCGTTATAGGAAATGTATTTAGAATGGAAATAATTAATGTTTAGATTTTGTCTAGCTTGTTTTTACCATTGGCTCTTGGAATTGGTATGACCATATCTTTTCAGAGTGCTGATCTCTACCTCTAGTATGGTTGATTGGGTACAGAGTGGTTTGGAGAGTTTGCATCGTCGTTTCAAGTGGGGCTGATCCCATCACCGTACCTGCAAAGTTCGGAGGGCTCTAAGAAAAAAATTCCTGCAGCAGAGTATGAACTCTGCCCCACAGCAGAGAATTTCGACTGCTCGTAGGCTAATCGAGAGGGGGCATGTAAGCTGGTGCTTGTGTTGCCATCTCCAAGTGGGAGACACTCCCACATTGGGATGTACAAGCATTTGGGATTTTGATGGGAGACACTCCCATCAGTAGGGGAATAGGGTGTAAACACAAGGATGCAAACAGACTGCATTACTGTTGTTAGATACAGTGCAATAAACATAATGAATATTATTGGAATAAAGGTGATATTTGATTTTACCTAGTTCGGATCTGATATGGTCATACATCTCTGGAGCGCTCGATCTCTATCTGCGATAGGGTAGGTTAGTTATGCAGTATCTTGGTGAGTCTGCAATATTTTCGAGTGAGGACAATCTCATCACGGTACCTGCAAACTTTGGAAAGCTCTGAGAGGGAATAAATCCTTGCAGCAGAGTAGAGTTCCAAATAGGGGACACTTCCACAGTGAATGGTTTCGACTGCCCTTGAGCCAATCGAGAGGGGGTCGTGGCTGGTGCTTGTTTTGCCGCCTCCAAGTAGGGGACACTCCCACTTAAGGATGTATAAGCAACAAGGATTCTAATGGGGGACACTTTCATCAGTGGGACAGGGACTCCGAGAGGGGACACTCTCACAACGGAGAGTTTCGACTGCCTGTAGGTTAATCGAGAAGGAGCCCGTAGGCTGGTGCTTGTGTTGCCGCCTCCAAGTGGGGATACTCTCACATTGGGACGTACAAGCGTCAGGGACTGATGGGGATACTCCCATCAGCCCACAGAAACGGTTACAAGAAAGACACATTTTTATTTTATAATATAAAATAAAATATATGGTCTTAAAAGGAAATACATTGGGTGGTATTACTTGAGGTACTTCCTTGACCTTAAAGGAGGAATCGAGTCACTCCTTACTGAGTGAATGCATGTTGCGGTTGGGTAAGAGACGGAGCGCTTGGCTGTCTTGCGTCAGAGGCTGCCCTGGAGGTAAGGACATACTATTTGAGGTAGCCTTGGTGGACTAGTTCTTCCAGTACCATCAGAAGCTTCTACAGTTACGGTCTTGTGTTCCTTGCTTTTATGGAAGGAACGTCAATCTTTCGCTCTTGGAAGTGCTGGTCATGATGGATCAGCTTCGGGCGCCTTACTCATGGCTGTTCTTTAATGGCACTAAAGACTTCGTTGATGGGGAGCCTCAGCGGGGTGAAGTGTTGTCCCTCTCTGAAGGCTCAGAGTTGATTTGGAGAGAGAATGAGGAACGACTGCTTCTTGAAGGTGGTTGTCCCGATTCTGGTTGCCGGCATAAGTCGGAACTTTTCATAACTTCCTCCAACTGGATGTAGGGCTGGGCTCGGGACATGACTTCACTCATTCGAGTGATGTCATGCTTCAACAAATGTCTATATAGGGGTGAAAAACATGCAGCCCGCTGATGAATGCGAGTGCAGAGACATCCTCAATGTAATTGAAAACTTTAACCAGTTTGCTTTGAAAGAGCCGGTGTAGAACTTGAGGCTGTCGCTCTACCTCATTTTGATGGTGAAAAGGTAATGGTTATTCTTCTTGGCCTCTTGGCGAGAGGCGTATTGAGTGAGAAAACATTTCGGTTACCTACTCGAATTTGTAGAGTGAATGGAGCGGCAGAGAGTAGAATCAATCTGAGGTCTAGCCTTTCAAGTTGGACAGAAAGGTTAGGCATAGGATCAGATTGTTGCGGAAGTAGACCACCATCTTATCCCAGAAGTTCCTAATGTGTTGAATCAGGTCATTCATTTCAAAATAGTAGTCAAAAGTTAGAGTTGTGAACTTCTTCAGGAACTCACACTACAGGTTCTTTTCAAAGAGAGGGGAGTCGGAGACTCTGACAGTGGCTTGTTTCAGTCCATAATGAAGTTACAGTTGTAGCCTCCTCGATCCATCCTTGGATCAACTCATCGAGGGCTGGATGTCAGAGGATTCTTTGACTCTACTTCAAATCTAGCGATGATAGGCTTCTGTTCGGGAATGAGACGATCGGCCTCGTTGTCGGAGTAGGCTTCATGGAGGGATGATGTTGATCTGGACGGCCTATCAGTCCGGGCTTCTCCGACTCCAACTCGCTTTTCGGCTGTGTTTGCTCCTAGGCTATCTAGAGGATGGCGCTCGCCAGGAGCTGATTGTTGTGATGTTTAAATGCCTCCTGCTCACGGGTGACATTCTCGCGGTTAAGAGCGGCTTGCTCTTGGTCATGATCTGATCAGCTCTGTTGCTCTTCATATGCTCTTTCATGTCGGCAAGCATATAAAGGATCTGGCCTTCGATTAACGGCGTCGGTTGGACACTGGCGGCTGCCCTTGAGGTGAGGAGCCAGTGTCTTTGGTAGCACACTGTTAGTCATCGGTGGGCAGGGAGGTCGTGCCCTCGGCGGTGCTGTTGGCCTTGCCCTTTTAATGGGCCACAGTTGTGGGTAATAGTTTACTTTCTTGGGGCCATCGACACTAGGAGAGAGGCTTTTTTCTGAAATGTTTTGGGTTGGATGAGAAGGAGCCCTTAAGTGTGGACTCAGATCTCAATGAAAGCACCATTTTGTGGTGGATAAAAACGGCTTACCGTGAATTGAACCAATCACAAGTGATTTGAGACGCTCCCCGGATGATACCTGTCAGAATACACACGAGAAATAACACCTTTCAAATAAAGAACACCGATGTGCTGCCGACCTAAATTTTCAGGCGTGAGAATCAGTAGGTGAAATGGTAGGAAGGACCGACAAAGGAAAACTGTCAGTTTGGTGGAAGGGTAGACTAGCACAGGGAACTGCTAGTTTAATGATGGATTGAAACAGAAAAACTTCCAGTATAGTGGATGGACTAGCATAAGGAGTTGCTATTATAATAGTGTTTGTGTGTGCTTTGAGGATTAAGGGGAAGCGATCCCCTTCTCTTAGGAGAAGAAGGATCATATATACCTGACAAGGATGTCGGTCGTAGAGGCGGAATTGATGGACTATTGTAACTACAGGATCTTGACGTGCTAAGTTTATTATAACGGCTGTGATCATTGGCTGGTTGGTGAGATTGTATGCTAAGGAACATGCCATTGTCCATAGCTATATGCATTAATAGAGGTATTACACATTATGAACTTGGAGAGGAAGGCGTTGCGTGAGTATCGGCGAAGTTGTTAGAGCTTCAGGTATGGAGTAGGGGCCTTCAGGTCGGAGCAGACATCGGAGTGGAAAGGACTTCGGAGAGATAGAATTCTCGGAATGGGGTAATGCAACTCTCGGAATGGAGGGTGAAAGATGACTTCAGAAAGGTTGGATGTGACACAAGCTCCAGGATAAATTCTGAGAGTTGTGAATTTCTCGATGAAAGCTCCTGATAGCTGGGACTGGTGTCATCATCCTGATGACGAATTTTGGCCACTACAATACTTAATTTGTTTACCCTTGTTTCTTAACTCGATCATTTGAAGACTAATTCTATCATTACCAGTGATGCATCCCCACTCCATTCTCCCGATCTTTATACAATATCTAATTTTTCACAAGTAAATAAGGGCTAGAGATTATTTGGATATGATACTGCCTGGCAGGGCGTCCCGTTGATTGATTTTTATTTTATTTTCTGTATTTTCTGTGGTTTGCATTTAGGTGTTTTTCATAATAAATAGTGGTTTGCAATTAGGTGTTTCTTTTCGATTTGGACATTTATTTGTAGTTGAAAGGCAGGACAAATGTGATGACTTGTTACATGTTATTATTGCTTGTCAGTGTATACATCCTTGTTTTTTTTTTTCCCCTAGTCCGCTATCTTACAATTTCGATTATAAAAAACAAATACTCCTAGGATAACTACAGGATAATATATGATAACCAATAAAAGAAGACCCTGTGGCATTTCTCAAGGTAAATAAAAACGTGACAGGTTGCACTTGGATTTGCTATTGCTAAGTCATGAACCAGAAAAACTTCCCTATCAGAAATTGCTCAAATTGTGATAGAATTCTTGGTAAATATACCAAGACAGTTAACAAAGAAAAGACTAAAAGAAAAGCCTCAATTTCCAGCCCTGTGATGTTACTTTTTAGGGATGACCTGGTTAGCTCACTGTATGATACAAGTACACTGATTTTTCCAGTTAGATAGAATTAAAAAAGAAACCTGAACCATATTACAGTTTAAACTAGCAGCTAAAACAACTTGAAGCTTTTATTTTATGACTATAGGATTAATGATAAAGACTATGATAATCTATTTACAAATTTACATATCTCTGATGGGGAGGAATAGAAAGCATCCAACCCCATGATCATCTGCTCTTGCTGCTTTGATGTCACCTATATTCTTTACACCCCGAGGGGCAAAAGCTTTTCCCTTCCGGTGGCCAGGCTTTCATGGGAGCAATCAGAAGCCCATCGGTGCAAACCCAATCTCATTTTGGAGCCTCCAGCCTGTAGGTAAGCCTCCATCAAGAACTCCACATCCAAGTAGCTCCCTCCTCTACTGTCATTCTGCATTTCATGCGAGTAAAGGAACTTGCAATATATCTAGGCTTCAAGTGTGTGCGCGCGCGCATTGATAGTATCAGCAAATGCTCTTCTAATTACAGATGGCTTTGTCAAAAATCAGCCAATTCTTGAAGAGTCGCGTCTTCCCCACAATGAAGATAGAAAATATATTAAAATTTTCTTTTAGAAAAGGATACATTCATTCCACATATCTGTGAGACTACCATTTAAGTCCGATTCAAACCAATAATCCGCGTCCACCTGCAAGTTACCAAGGATATCATAAGCAATGAAAACTGCATGTTTTCTGTATTGAAAATCTCAACCTGCATTAGATACTTACATCAACATCTGGTGGAACAATCTTCGTTATGCCACCTACATGCTCGCCTGAAATCAAAGGATCTGCAGAGAGTTTTACTGTATCTGTCTCTTCTGCACAACCTGATGTCGTAGCAGCAGCTTGGTCTGTTGGACGCGAACATGATCCATCCTCTCTGTTATCGCAACTATTATCAATAGATATATCCATGGGTACCGGCTGTTGGCCCTCATTCGAGGCCTCAGGTCTCTCTTCATGATTGCTGTTAAATAAATGAGCAGCTCAAGCATCAGAAGTATGCAGAGACACAAAGTCAGAAAAAGAAAATGTATAATCAGGTGCTCCTCATGGTAAGCTCTATATAGTAAGAGCTGAGTAAGATGATAACGTTCTTCTTAATTAATCCTCCTCAGCTGCTGCCATGTGTTGGACATGGATATAAATGTAACAGTGTAATGTCACAGATTAACTTGATTTGTGCATCTTGCAATACATTTCCCAACAATCTAAATTTTGTTAAGTAGTCAAGAATATACCTGATCAGGTAGCAATTTATGGGGCCCATGGAGCTTCTCAAAAGAATTTGGTACCGCCTCTGTGAAAAATCAAGGCCCTATAAATACAGAAGTAACCAATCAGTAAGTAAACCTGTAAACCAACCTGACTCATAAGATCACAACTTGCTCTATTTCTTACCTCGTCAGGATCTGGAACCTCGATACTAGTTCCATGAGGAGCTTTTATTGCAATAAGCGTGGAATTCTGTTGGAAAAAAGAAGCAATTCTTAGGATAACTTCAAAACATTAACAAGCAAATGAGAGGTAAATTATAGGTATCCCCAAAGTCAAACTGAAAGCATGGAATACTATTGATATCTTCCTTGGAGAGGTAGAGTAACCTAATGCAATTAATGGCCGTCAACAAAAATAGAAATAAATAAAAGAGGCATGTAAAAGTGTAAATTAAAGAACAATCTTTCAGATGGTAACTTACTTCTGATCGCTTTCTTCCTTCACAACCCTGAGATTCTCTTGCATCTCCCTAAAGAAACATTAAATGTTAATCTAAGGGCCTCAGAAAGCTGTGTTAAGTTTTCAGAACTCACCCTATCATTCTATCAATTCTGCACTCCTCCTTAAATAGAGCTTCAATTTCAACCTGCAAAGATTTTGAGAAGCAATGCACCATTAAAACTTGTACCAGCATGTCAAATGTTTCAGCAAAACAGATGGAGCATAAGTATGAGAATGTACATGCATACATGACCCAGGTAATCATACAATTTGAATTATTCAATATCTATGCATAAGATAATGCCTTTACCCACTGTTCTACCTTAAGCATCAATATGTCTATCTAATCATCATCTTTCCCGTTACTCCTACTATAGTCAATGTAAAATACCAAATGCAGAATTTAAGGGAGGAATAGGAGAGACAAATGCCGTGAATGCTAGCGAAAGATAAATTCAACTCTCGCAGTGATAAAGGAAGAGAGAGACATGATTCAAGTTCACATTTAAGAATGCTGGTAAATAAATTCCCACAAGCGCATTTGAAGCTGACAAGAATCTGCTGGACGCCATAACGCAGACTTTTTAATCTGGACATTAAAAACCCTGATCTCTAGCACAATTGTGTTATGCATGTATGATGGTATAGATCTAGGAAAATCACACAAAAAAGAAAGACTGCCAGCACTTAGAGTGGGATGCAGTGTTTTAAAAAACCCGTTATATAACCCATTATAACTCGTTTATAATGTAACGCCGACCAATCGTTATGTAACAGGTCTAAAAAAATGCAATATTTGATAACTATAGTTATTTTGCCCTAACTTACGTTACGTCACGTTATTAACGTAATGTATCATAACCTACATTACGGTGTAAGTCAACTTTTTAATTTTTATAAATAAAAAAATCTATATTCTCCCGATCTAGGGCTCACTTGCTCGTTGTCCTCTTTACAACCTCATCGTTGTCTCCTCGTCGGCACTGAGAAGAAGAAGAAGAAGAAGAAGAAGAAGAAGAAGAAGAAAGACGTACCTCTCTCCGATTGAGAGCAAAAGAAGATCTACGCTGGTGATTCTCCCTGGCGTCTCTAAGCGGTGGTTCTTTGTCTCCAAATATAAGTAAGCTCTCTCTCTCCCCCGATCTCTCTCTTTCTTCAGCCCCCCGGATTCTCTCCCCCCAATCTCTCTCTGCTCTCTTCCCCCGATTACTCCCTCTCTCTGCTCTCTTTCCCTCTCCCGTCTCTCTCAATCTCTCTCTGCTCTCTCCTAAGGGTGAAAGAGCAGAGAGAGGTCGAGAGGAGGAGAGAGTGATGGGGGGAGAGAACAGAGAGAGATCGGGGGTAAAATATAGAAGATAGTGAAGAACACGGGTATAATTGACTAGCATATTGTAAATTGAATTATGAATTATAATGAATAGCATGACTAAAAAATTATGAATTATAATTGATTTATAAATTATTGTAAATTAAATTATGAATCTTTATGTAGATTGAATAGCATGGCTAAAAATTATGAATTATAATGAAATATGCAGATCATATTATTTTTTGTGTAGATGAAATTATGCATTATAACTAGTGAATGTGAAAAATTATTGTGAGACTTGCTAAAATGTGTTATATATTATTTTGATTTTTTTTAGATTTTTTTAAAATTATTTTCTTAATTATAAAATTCTTAAATATAGTATATATATGTATTTCTATTAAATAAATATTAAATCGTGTAACTTACATTATGCATTACGTTATAACCTATGTTTACATAACAGAAGAAAAATGTTATCATTATTTTAAACATTGGTGGGATGTAATTAGGGTTCAAAGCAGTTTTTCTTGCTGACCAAAACTCTTAACACAGGAAACATAAGAAAGAAGAAGATAGAGATATAGAGAAGGAAAGGATAATGGCAATCCAGTCTTCAGCAAAATTAAAACATTTTCAGTTTTACAAGACCAGAGATAAGACCGAATCAAATCACTAATTTACTGAACACGCTCAGCTTTTAATAGGTTTCAGAATCAAATTAAACAAACCAATTCCTAAAACAAAATAAACAACAAGCAATGACAACAACAAGAATAATTGGTTGTTTTAGGAAAAGAGAAATACTTTCCCACACTTTTATATACAAAAGCAGCAATACATGTGGGTCCCCGTATCGAAAAAATTAATATCATTCAAGGGGTCCAATGGTGTTAGTCTTGTGTAGAGAAGTGTGTCGTTCGAAAGCGTGTAGGAAAGTTATTTTTCTATAAAAATAGCAACTAGAATATGATGTTCACACAGTTACTCTTCAGTGACAGCCTTTGGTATTGTAACATAACTCATCTTATCCTTTCAATAATTGAACAAACTCAGCCTTTAATAGGTTTTCAGAATCAAATTAAACTAACCAATTCCAAAAACAAAATAAAACCCTTTTGGAAAACAAATAAAACATTAATAACAGCTAACACCTAATGTTCACACAGTTACTTTTCAAGTGACCAGCAACTGGTATAAACATAACTCGGTTTATCCTTTCACTTGTCTCACTTCTATCACAACCCCCGAATTGATCTCTTTGAAGAAGCTTATACGGGTCTTCATGACAATATATGCAACTTGGTCCCCCTATTCCTAGAAGTAAAAATGTAGCCCATAATTCATGAAAAAGATCCTTTAAAAAAATTTAAAAAAATGTCCCTTTTGCTGAATACGTGTAGCCTTGCCAGATTTTAGGCAAAGTTGTAAATTCTTTATTAAGAATTATTATCCTTCACTATATGCATTCACAGAGCAGCCATTGTGTCAGAACTGAACAAAAAGGGTGATTGGTTGGAGTAGGACTATAGACTACACTCGTTGACCACTGGCAGAAAAGCTTCAAACTCACAATCAAGCTCATTCCTATCTGCCTTTTCTCTTCTAATGGCTGAACAGTGAGCTTCAAAAGTCAAGGTTATAGTCAGGAACAGAGAAACATGCATTTTGTTCTCGGAAGCAATCCTCAACTCCACAGATTCAAAATCCACAAATACAAGACTTAGATAACTAAAACAATCAGAATAGGTTACCAAAACTACTTTAACATGGTTATAAGAATGCCCCACTGGTTTAAAAAATAGAGCAAGAAAGGATTAACATCTCTCACTAGCATGTTAACCAACAAATCAAGTTTGGAGACATACCATACAAACCCAATAAAAGAGTTAGATACAACCTGTGTGGTTATACAACAATCTCTCAGCAACATAGTGATAAGAAATATCAACGAGGTGAACCAGTCTCCTATATGGATAAGGAAAATTCAAATATTTTGTGGAGCACCTTAGAAGAATATGAAATATGACGGGTGGTTTAGTGGAACTAAACTCTCTTAGTTGATGACTGAGGTGTGTTTGTATATATAGAGGATTTGGACCCAAATCGTACATATTAAATTTGATGATAGAATATCTAATTTGAAGATTCACTCTGTTGAAGTTGATTTTAAAAAAAACATTTGAAGTGCTTATAAACCAAAATTGAAACTATTTTGAGTTTTATTACCAATGCATCAAGTAAATCCAAACTGAATGACCAAAAATAATAAGTTATTTAGTTGGGTCTAGAATAATTCAAACCCCACAAAAATTGATGTTCAAAAATTTTAATGTATTTAGATCATGAATCAAGAGTTGAAGTTTCAATTTGTACTTCCTAAATATAGATCTATGAAATTCTCCATTTTTAACCGTTCATTTTTAGGCAACTTAATGCACATGTTAGAAATCATGAAAATATTTCATTTTTTGTTTCCAAACATTTTAAATTATTTAGATCATATTGAGCGGTTTGAATCATCCATTATAATTGCATAATATATACTTTCACCTAATAAGATCTATACTAAGTCCCACAGCAATAAGATATATATAATATATATTATATATATATATATATATATATATATATATATATATATATATATAGCGAGAGAGAGAGAGAGACTTAAGTCCTTTTGGAAGGATATGAAGATGAATCATTTTCATTCACATTCAATGTTAGGTCATTCAAATTGAAATACACTCCGTTGGGATTAATCTACATTGTTAAGAGTATCTAAAAACAAAACTTCAAATGTTTTGAATACTTTATGGTTATGCAACAAGTGAGCACAAAATGAACGGCCTAAACAGTGAGTGGTTAGTTTAAACGGTGTGGAATATTTAAAACCTAACAATAGTTGGTGTGTGAAGGTTTTTAAATATTTGATCATGATCAAATAATCGGATCGAGATTTTGTATTTCTGAAGTCATAGATCTAAGTACTATAACTACTTTTGGCCGTCTATTTTGTGCCTACTTGATGCACGGATAAGAAAACTACAAAACACTTAATTTATATTTTAGTTACTTTAAATAATGTAGATCAACTTCAATAGAGTGGATCTTGTATTTGAATATCGTAGCATTAAATTTGAGTGGGAATAATTCATGTTCAAATCTTTCCGGATTGCTTGTTATCCAAAGGAAGGAGGAAGGTGCACAAGTGTGGATTCCATAAGCCTATTTCACAAATGCACATGCCATGGCATTCAACAAAGTTTGACAAGATTTAGTGATTTGTGAAATAAATACAACATACATGAACTTGCAAGCACGAAAGAATGTGGTTGGCATCCCCGAACACAACACAAAGATACACTAAATAGTGAAGCCAGTGAGTAATCATAAACTTCTTCAATTGATCACAAGGTTTGAGACAAAACAGGAAACTTGAGTATTGGAAGAGTGTAGGATGTTGAGAGCTCCATGCAGGTTTTCAGTCAAATCCTTGTGCAAATTGTTGGGGCAAAATTTGGAACCCATATGTGGAAGATAAATATGCCCACTAATGTGAAGGTGTTTACTTGGTTAGTGCTTAATAATGCCATACTAATAGAGAGAACTGATCATGATGGAAACTAATGAATATCGATCACATGTAGCATGCAATAAAAAGGTGAATACAGTGGAGAGGCTTGCCAACTGGTTAGGCAAGACAGCATTTTGCAAACGTGTGCTCCTACAAGGGGACAGGAGGATTGGCAACCCGATAGGGAATAAGGATGCCAATTGATGGTCTCGCTGATGTGAAGAGCGTTTGTTTGTTTAATCTGTCACTTCCAACTTGTCAAATGGACTTCCCCATTTAGGCCTTGCTTTCATTCTTCAAATATTTACATTTACAATTGCTTAAGTTATGACTTACAAGACACATGAGATGTCTAAACGATTTGGGTTTTTAAGTTATGGCCTCAAGAATTATTTAATTCTGTAAACATCATTCTGATGGGAAAAACTGGGAACGACAACCCTTTTGCTTCCAGGAAATATGTCTTGGAAATTGACCTAAGCCCCAGTTATTCAAGCTAAGTTTCCAATATAATATATTCTAACTCATGAGGATATTCATTCATCAGCAAACCCACGAGGCATATCAGAGATTATTTTGTTCAGAAAGGTAAAGTCCACTATGATTCAAGGTAACAAAACTCACTACAATCCATCAGACAACTACAGCACGACCAGTTTATAACAATGACCAAATGCTAACAACTCAAGAAAACTAACTTTTTTTTTGAAAGGTAAGAATACTAACTATACTTGGATGCATATCAGTATAGGCATTTCCAAAAACACTTCAACACACTTCCCAACCTTCCTGAATGTAAATGGAAAAACTAGTGTAATATACAACAAAAGTACAAGAAACACATTGAATACATCTTGGTATTGCCATTGAAAATAAGAAACAAAGAATGGAATATGCAGCGGTAGGAAACCAAAAAAACAATATTGTGTGTAGCTAGCTGGGCTAAGAGACTTCAGATCACTACTTAGAAATACCACCATAAAGATAATGCATCTTATAGAAACGCAAGCAAGCTACAAAAAGAGAGATCATAATACTAGAGGTAAGAAAAACAGATAAGCAGTATCAGTAGAGGATAGGATTTTCATTGCCGTCATACCTTCAACTCAGTGATTTGGTTGTCAAGCTCCATAGGCCCCAATAATTCATCACCCCTTCATATAAAATCATAGATTCCTCAGTTAGTTTTTGTTTTTGAATTTATTAACAAGATAGGAAAATGTGAGGGTTTCTAGCAATTACTTCCAACGTATCCTGTTTTCAGACTTTTTCCATTAGTCCTACTCCTTCAAGAACATTTGTTATATCATATATCCTCCTCTTTTGGACCTGTCATAGTAATAAAAGAAAATACAACAAATCCATAGTTGAAATAAGGGTACAAGTAAAACAGTCAAAGATATAAAAATGGCTGGCAATAAACATCATATTTGTAATAATCATACTTCCAAATTTCTGCTGCTCTGTTTAAAATCTAGAGTCCCATCCTCTGTTGCTGCAGCAGAGTAACAAATTTCTTCGTCAACAAGCCTGCCATGACATATGATCAGTGGAGATACATATAGCATTGGAGTGGAAAAGTTATGCAAGATGTACTACAGAAAACATGTGGCACACATATTAGTAGCAGCTTACTTAGAGAACTATCATAGCGGCAGCTATTGGCACCCAAAGCATCTGGACCACCTGAAAACAAATAGCAATCACCTAGCATTAATTGTGATATACTTGAGCAAAAATCCCATTTCTAGTTTATACAGTAGCTCAATAAAACTACAAATCAACATTGTGTTGCAATGACTGCATATGACGCAAGGATTTTAAGACCTCCAGTTCAGTATAATTTACCATCAGCTGATGCAATTGCTTGTGGCATGAGCCTTTTATGTTTTGACTCGGCTTTTCGGATGTTTACCACCTGCAACAGATGCAGTTGGTGGTACATGAATTCTAGTTCTTCCTTGTGCCCTGTTTAGTTGTCCCCGGGACCCTCTCAACTTTATGATCTTCAGTTTTCATTGCCAATTTTAACTGCACAAAACTATGTATTTAATATTTATAACAACCAAAAAGAAGAAAATAAGAACTCATTAAAATAAAAAGTGGAACAGATATTCATCTCTTCAAAGACTTCGAACAAGAAACAAAGATAATCTAGCATTGTAGTTGTTTAAAACTATACAAAAATAAAGTAATAAGCTCAAAAACTATTGGGACGGTCTGACCAAGGAGAATGGGACAAATGAAATCCAGGGACTTCCTTTTCAGGAATTAACTAAGTCCCTTTGCAGGAATCAACTGATAAAAATGAGATTTTTTCCTGAAAAAAAATATTTTGTAACAACTTCCCATCAGTAAGTTTAGAAGCAAACATATTTTTGTGGTGAGGCCTGCTCATGCACAAGTCATCATTAAAGTTGCTGATATTATAAGATCACGGGATAGTCAGGGTTCGAAATATCATCCGAGTTGGAGATGACTTGACCGACTCGCCTCCGACTTGGTGGGCACCGCGACGATACCAGACTCGATTCGCTATTCGACTCGGGTTATTGACTGACTCAGGTTTTTGACTGACTCGGGGCCGAATCGGTTGAGTCCCGAAACAACTCGGCTAGACTCGGCCGAGTCGCCTCCGAGTCACGACGAGTCGCATCCGAGTCACGACTGAGTCGACGTCATCGTGAGCTCGGCAAGATAAAAGGAAGAAAAAAAACCAAAAACCAGATCTCGTCTTCCTCTCTTCATCAACATCGTCGCCTCGCCCGTGAGCCCCCGTTGTCGTTCGCCTCAGACTTTGTCGCGAGGTCGTCCTCCCCATGGTTTACAGTCGCGATCTCGGCCGCCGACTGGCGGGCACTGAGAAGGATGGTCTCGAGCGATACGCGCAAAATGCTACATAAAAAGCTCAAAAAATTCTAAAAAAATCACGACAAATTTTAAAAAAATGTGGACATCCACATTCATTATCACATGTCTAAAACATATCACCTAGCACACGAAACATAAAGCGAAAGCATAAATACACGCATCGTCGGTAGAAGCATATCAAAATACGTGCACAATATAGTAAATTACACAAATTACATTCATAAATACATGCTAATGTAGTTATTTCCACATTGAATTACGATGTGACACAAAATCATCATCATAATCATCTCTGCGGTAAGTAGATAACCCGATTTAGTGCTTATAGATCTCTCAAATTGTGGTCTGTAGTCATGAACATATGTTACATCATAATGTTGGCCTGATTTCAAACTCACATTGCATATGACCTCAAGACTATAAGTTCATCCATCAGTACTATTGTTACTCTCATTATTGTCGTCACCACCACGTCATCACCGCCATCACTGACATCATTATCATCACCATCATCACTACTAGAACTGGATAAAACCCTCACATCTTCACCACCACCATCATCTGCTTCTCTTATACCTCGGAGGAGGGATAGGGGGAGAGGGGGGAGAAAACCGAGAGAGAGAGAGAGAGGTGGGGGAGGAGAGAGACGAGGATGGAAAGGGAGAGAAAGAGAGCGGGCGAGAGAGGGAGGGGAGAGAAACAGAAGGAGGGGGAGGGAAAGAGAGAGAAAGAGAGAGACGGGAGATGGAGAGGGGGAGAGATAGAGAGAGCGGTGAAAGAGGGAGAGAGAGAGGAAGGAACATCACCTGGGGCTGGGGAGGAGCGGTGGGCGGTGCGGAGTCCAGATTTGAGCAGCGACGATCTCCAGATTTGAGCGAGAGAGAGGTAAGTTTTTTTCTTTCCTTTTTCCTTTATACTCGTTCGTCAGGGGTGAATATACGTTTGGAGCTGATTCGGCTGAGAATAGGAGTCGACTCGGTTGACTCGGCCGAGTCACAACCATTCGGCCGTGAATCGGCCGAGTCGACCGAGTCAACTCTGATTCTCGGTCGAGTCAGTCTCTTCTGAGTTGAGTCGACCGACTCGTGACTCGGACTCGTTTCGGAGCGGGCCGAGACGGATACGACTCGGCCGACTCGTCTCTGACTCAGCCGAGTCTTTGAACCGTGGTCCTCCCCCTCTTGCATCGCCGCCTCGCCGCCACCGCCGATTGATTCAAATCTCTCTCTACTTATCGTTCTCACTCCCGACTGCCTCTCTCCCTCAGATCTCTCCCTCTGTCTGATCACTCTGATCTCTCCCTTATCCCTCTCTTGTCTCCCTCTCTCCAGCTCTCCTCTCTGTCTCCAGCTCTCATCTCCCTCTCTCTCCAGCTCTCATCCCTCCCTTTCTCTTATCTCTCCCCCTCTCCCTCAATCCCTCTCTCTCTAAGATTGAATTAAATTAATTTAGTAATTAAAGTAGGTAATTTAGTAATGTCAGGTAATTTAGTAATGTAATTTAATTTAGTGTAAATTTAATCTTTTAAAGTTAATATTGTAATGTTAAATTGATATAATTCAGTAGATATGTTAATTTAATATCATTAATTAACAGTTTTTATGTTTTAATTTAGCTCTTTGTCTCTCTTAGTCTCACATTTAATTTAATTTATTTAAGTAGAAATGATGTATGTTGAAATGATTTAATTTAAGTATAAATGATTTAGTTTAAAGATATAGATTTAGAATTTATTTTAATTTTAATTTTAATTAGATATGATCTATTTTAAATAGATCTGATTTTTAAATTTGATTAGATATGATTTAATTAGTTTGATTAAAGTATGGATATGAGAGGATGAAACTTATACTTTGATTTAAGTAATTTTTAAATAGATCTCTATAATTTTTTAAAGAAATTGATCCTTACATGTTCTCATAAAAACAGAAAACAATCAAAAGCATGTTCTATCAAAGAATATGAAAAAGTTGAAAAAGCCATTTCAAAATTTCTTCTTCTTCAATGAAGGTATTCATCATAGTGGAGAAAGTAGAGTCATAAGAGAAACAGATAGTAAACGGTAGTGAAGATGTGAGAGTTTTATTCTGTTTTAGTAGTGATGATGATGAAGATTTGATGATAATGATGATGGTGATGGCGGTGATAGCGGTGGTGGTGGTGATGACAAATAATGGGGGCAACAATAGGATTGTTGGAGGGATTTATAATCTTAAAGGCCATATGCGTGGGGTGAGTTTAATATCAAACCAACATTATGGTGTGGGATATGGTTATGACTACAGATCACAACTTGAGAGATTTGCGAGTACTAGTATTGATTTATCTACTTATCACAGAGACGATTATGATAATGATTGTGCCTCATCGCAATTTAATGTGGAAACGACTACAGTAGCATGATTTATGAATGTTTTGTGCAATTTATAATATATGCATATATTTGATATATTTCTACCGACGACGCGTGTATTTATGCTTTCAATTTATTTTAGTGTGCTAAGTGATATGTTTTGGACATGTGATGCATAAATATTGATGTATATTTTTTTTTAAGAATTATCATGATTTTTTCAAAATATTTGAACTTTCTATGTAGCATTTTGCATGTATCACCCGTGACCGATCCGAATCATCGCGACCGATCTGTCTCAGTGCCTGCCGAGTCGAGACTGAGACTAGGGGTGTCAAATGGGGTCGGGCCGGGCCAGGCCCGAAGACCAAGCGGACGAGTCGTGCCCGCCCCGCGGCAAAATAGATCGGTCCAGCCCGCGACCCGAGTGGGCTGGACATGTGCAAGCCTAAATATTTTAAAAAATAAAAAATAATTTTATAATTATTAAATACTTTTTCCATACATTTTACACAATCGTAGAGTGGTGTAGTTGGCCATCAGGCTTGTGTAGTTGAGATTGAAGTCCTAGGTTCGAACCCAGAGATTTACAAAAAATTGACATTTTATTTCTCTCGTAGAGTGGGTGGCTGGTGGGCGGCAGAGGAGGGTGGGCGGGCGGTGGAGGGTGCGGGCGGCCGGGCCGAACCGGGGCGGACTGTGCCAGCCCCATGCCCGGGCTTGGCGCGTACCAGGCACATGCAAGCTCGGATCCTGATTAGGCTCGAGCCATATGGGCCGCCAATGGCGAACCCGAGCATGGCCCATGGGGGAGCCGTGCCCGGGCCGGGTTTGGCCCGGTTACCAGTGGGTCGGGCCCGTGCGAGTTGATGGCCCAATTGACACCCTACCTGAGACCGCGACTTTGAATCATGCGATAGCTAGCCCTCCTCTTAATCCCTTTGTGACTTTTATCTTATTATTTCTCTATTCTCCCGTCTATTCTCTCGTAATCCCTCCACTGTTTTCAATAACTAGTTGAATGGAACTTACTTAGGAGGCTCTCTCCTTTTTCCATAGCCAAAAAAAAAAAACTTCCATCACTAAGCATATGAATGAACAGAACATGGACCACAATCATGGCCAACTGTTGGGAATATTAATTAAGATGAGTCACCATCAAAGTTTAAAATCTCAATAATGATGGTTTATAGTATTATCATAAATATGACAATCTTGGCAATCAATATGACGATATGGCCGATTTTATAAGGTTGATATCATCTCTTCTGCCTCAATACATGATAATATTGCTGATATATGTGATATCAATATATCATCACAATCGGTCAATAATTGAAACCTTGGTGACGAACCTAGAGAAAATATTAGTAATGGCCTAGGAAAAAATAACGATGTTGCAATGCATACATATCACTTGCCAACAACTAGAATATTAGGGAAAAGCTCATGCAAGAAAGAATTTCTTCCTTTTTTAGTGATCAATCAATTAGTAGGTTATAATAATGAAGCAAGACCCAAGGGTGCAGTGTTCAATTTATGATGACACCACATAAATAATAATGTCTGCATTTTCAACCTCTACTTATAGCTGCTGACATATACTCTAGTCGTCAGGGCAGGAAGTGAGATCCTAATTCCATGACAACCCCATTATTATGATAGTGATGGACACTAATTACTATTACATTATACAGTATATCTAAGAATGTTAAGACATTCTCCCCATAAAGTTGGCATTTGATCCTTCATGATCATTTATCAGAGGCAATCACAAACACAATGTTGCAGCAAAAGGACTATAGGTTCACAGAAGTTTGCTCAGAACTGCCAGAGAAGTTGGGAGTGCTAGAATGAAAGATCACTGTCTAATGTCAAGGGCTACAGCTATCAACTGGGAGCAATTTTAGGCTTTGCTACATCAACACTTTGATCTCTTTCCAGACAGTGCAAAATCTAGCAAAGTCTTCAAGTCCCAATAGCACGCTAGGAGGATGAGCACACTGTGGTTCTGCTTAATACTGTTTTTGTAATGTGAATTACCACTATTACAAACAACCAATGAGCATGAAAGAGGGGACAAACTTGCTCTC
>JAVJIF010033312.1:0-40112 GCA_038442645.1 Agave tequilana | reverse complement strand
TCAAGAGCGGGAGTACTATTATTATAGTTCTTTATACAATTAATACTAATTAAACTTTTTAGTTTTAATTACGAAGTTTGACCAAAAGTTAAACTTTCAGCTCCAATGGCCTGAAGTAGACCTTATAAGAGCCGAATAGTGCCCAAACAGGAAGAAAACGTAGTTTTCAAGAGCCGTGAGTGGTATTATATAGTTTTTATGTACAATTACTACTATTTAAACTAGTTTTTATTCTTTATTGAGAAGTTTGAAAAAGTCAAACTTTCAACCCGATTGGCCTGAACTAGGCCATACAAGAGCCGAACGGGACCCAAACGGGGAGAAAACATGGTTTCAAGAGCCGAGATTAATATTACTTAGTTTCTGCATATAAATACTACTAATTAACCTTATTTCTAGTCTTAATAGAGAAATTTGACCAAAATACAACTTTCAGCCTTGATTGGCCTGAACTAGACCTTATAAGAGGCAAATAAGGCTCAAATAGAGAGAAAACATAGTTTTCAAGAGCCGTGAGTGGTATTATATAGTTTCTATGTACAATTACTACTAATTAAACTTGTTCTTTATCTTAATTGAGACATTTAAACAAAACTCAAACTTTCAGCTGTTAATGACCTGAATTAGGCCTTTAAGAGCCGAAAAGGGCCCAAACGTGGGTTTTCAAGAGTCAGAATTAATATTACATAATTTCTATGTACGATTATCGCTATTAACCTTTTTTCTACTCTGAATTGAGATGTTTAACTAAAAATCAAACTTTTAGCCCCGACCGGTGTGGTTAAGGCTTATTCGAGCCGTGTAGGGCCTAAAACAGGAGAAAATGTAGTTTTCAAGGTCCGGGAGTAGTATCACATAGTTTCTATGTACAGTTGCTACTAATTAACTTTATTTCTAGTCTTTATACGAATACTGTTCTAAATAAAACTTTCTGCTCCAATTGGCATGATTTAGGCCTTATAAGAGGCGAATAAGGTCTAAATGGGAGAAAACATGATTTTCAAAAATGAGAGTGGTATTACATAGTTTCTATATGCAAATACTACTAATTAAACTTGATTTTACTCTAAATTAGGAAGTTTGACCAAAAATCTAACTTTCAGTCCAGATTGGCCTGAACAAGGGCTTATTAGAGCCGTATAGGGCCTAAACGAGGAGAAAATATGGTTTTCAAGAGCGGGGAGTGGCATTATGTAGTTTTATATATGATTACTGCTAACTAAACTTGTTATTACTCTAAATTCAGATGTTTGACCACAAAGTCAAACTTTCAGTCCCGATTGGCCTGAAAATACGGCTTATTAGAGATGAATAGGGCGAAATAGGGAAAAGGTGGTTTTAAGAGTTGAGAGTAGTATTACATAGTTTCTACAAACAATTACTACTAATTAACTTTATTTCTATTCTTAATTGGGATGTTTGCCTAAAAGTCAAACTTTCAGCCCGATTGGCCTGAACTAGGCCCTGTTAAGAGTCGATGGGTCCAAACAAAAAGAAAACATGGTTTTCAAGAGCGAGAGTGGTATTACATAGTTTCTATGTACAATTACTAATAATTAAACTTGTTTTTATTCTTAATTAGGAAGTTTGACCAAAACACAACTTTCAGCCCGATTGGTCTGAATTAAGCCTTATTATAAGAGCCGAATAGGGCCTAAACTGGGAGAAAATGTGGTTTCAAGAGTCGGGGGTAGCATAACATAGTTTCTATGTACGATTACTACTAATTAAACTTGGTTCCACTCTAAATTGGGAAGTTTGATTAAAAATCAAACTTTCAGCCCTAATTGGCCTGAAGTAGGCCTTATTAGAGCCGAATTGGGCCAAAACAAGGAGAAAATATGGTTTTCAAGAGCTAGAAGTAGTATTATATAGTTTCTATGAACATTTACTGCTAGTTAACTATGTTTCTAATCTTAATTAAATTTTGGATCCAAAATCAAACTTTCATCCCTTATTGGCCTGAACTAGGCCATATAAGAGACAAAAAGGGCCCAAATGGGGAAAAAAGTGATTTTTTCAAGAGCTGGAGTGCTATTACACATTGTTAATGTACAATTACTACTAATTAAACTTATTTTTAGTCTTAATTAGGAAGTTTGACCAAAAATCAACTTTTCAGCCCCGATTAGCTTAAACACTAGGCTTTATTAGAGCCGAATAGGGCCCAAACAGAGAGAAAACGTGATTTTTCAGGAGCCAAGAGTAGTATTACATAGTATCTTTGTAGAATTACTACTAATTAAACTTGTTTCTAGTCAGTTTTTGTGTATAATTATGTGTATAATTACAACTATTTAACCTTATTTCTACTTTAAATTAAGAAGTTTAATCAATAATCAAACTTTCAGCCATGATTGGCCTGAATTAGGCCATATTAGAGAGCCGTATAGGGCCTCAACAAGACATAAACGTAGTTTTCAAGAGCCGAGAGTAATATGACATAGTTTCTATGTACAATTATTACAAATTAACCTTGTTTCTAGTGTTAATTGGGAAGTCTGATATAAAGTAAAACTTTCAGCCCCGATTGGCATGATCTAGGCCTTATAAGAGCTAATTAGGTCCCAAATAGAGAGAAAATGTGGTTTTCAAGGGCTGGCAGTAGTAGTATTATATTGTTTCTTTATACAAATACTTCTAATTAACCTTGTTTCTAGTCTTAATTGGGCAGTTTGACCAATAGTCAAATTTCAAGCCCCAATTGGCTTGATTTAGGCCTCATGCTTTAAATAGGGTCCAAATGGGGAGAAAATGTGATTTTCAAGAGCCGGGAGTACTATTATATAGTTTCTTTATACAATTAATACTAATTAAACTTGTTTTTAGTTTTAATTACGAAGTTTGACCAAAAGTTAAACTTTCAGCTCCAATTGGCCTGAAGTAGACCTTATAAGAGCCGAATAGTGCCCAAACAGGAAGAAAACGTGTTTTCAAGAGGTGAGTGGTATTATATAGTTTTATGTACAATTACTACTATTAAACTAGTTTTTTATTCTTTATTGAGAAGTTTGACTAAAAGTCAAACTTTCAACCCCGATTGGCCTGAACTAGGCCATACAAGAGCCGAACGGGACCCAAACGGGGAGAAAACATGGTTTTCAAGAGCCGAGATTAATATTACTTAGTTTCTGCATATAAATACTACTAATTAACCTTATTTCTAGTCTTAATAGAGAAATTTGACCAAAAGTACAACTTTCAGCCTTGATTGGCCTGAACTAGACCTTATAAGAGGCAAATAAGGCTCAAATAGAGAGAAAACATAGTTTTCAAGAGCGTGTGAGGTATTATATAGTTTCTATGTACAATTACTACTAATTAAACTTGTTCTTTATCTTAATTGAGACATTTAAACAAAACTCAAACTTTCAGCTGTTAATGACCTGAATTAGGCCTTTTAAGAGCCGAAAAGGGCCCAAACGTGGTTTTCAAGAGTCAGAATTAATATTACATAATTTCTATGTACGATTATCGCTATTTAACCTTTTTTCTACTCTGAATTGAGATGTTTAACTAAAAATCAAACTTTTAGCCCCGACCGTGGTTAAGGCTTATTCGAGCCGTGTAGGGCCTAAAACAGGGAGAAAATGTAGTTTTCAAGGTCGGGAGTAGTATCACATAGTTTCTATGTACAGTTGCTACTAATTAACTTTATTTCTAGTCTTTATACGAATACTTGTTCTAAATAAAACTTTCTGCTCCAATTGGCATGATTTAGGCCTTATAAGAGGCGAATAAGGTCTAAATGGGGAGAAAACATGATTTTCAAAAGCTGAGAGTGGTATTACATAGTTTCTATATGCAAATACTACTAATTAAACTTGATTTTACTCTAAATTAGGAAGTTTGACCAAAAATCTAACTTTCAGTCCAGATTGGCCTGAACAAGGGCTTATTAGAGCCGTATAGGGCCTAAACGAGGAGAAAATATGGTTTTCAAGAGCGGGAGTGGCATTATGTAGTTTCTATATATGATTACTGCTAACTAAACTTGTTATTACTCTAAATTCAGATGTTTGACCAAAAGTCAAACTTTCAGTCCCGATTGGCCTGAAATACGGCTTATTAGAGATGAATAGGGGCCGAAATAGGGAAAAGGTGGTTTTTAAGAGTTGAGAGTAGTATTACATAGTTTCTACAAACAATTACTACTAATTAACTTTATTTCTATTCTTAATTGGGATGTTTGCCTAAAAGTCAAAACTTTCAGCCCCGATTGGCCTGAACTAGGCCCTGTTAAGAGTCGATGGGTCCAAACAAAAAGAAAACATGGTTTTCAAGAGCCGAGAGTGGTATTACATAGTTTCTATGTACAATTACTAATAATTAAACTTTTTTTATTCTTAATTAGGAAGTTTGACCAAAACACAAACTTTCAGCCCCGATTGGTCTGAATTAAGCCTTATTATAAGAGCCGAATAGGGCCTAAACTGGGAGAAAATGTGGTTTTCAAGAGTCGGGGGTAGCATAACATAGTTTCTATGTACGATTACTACTAATTAAACTTGGTTCCACTCTAAATTGGGAAGTTTGATTAAAAATCAAACTTTCAGCCCTAATTGGCCTGAAGTAGGCCTTATTAGAGCCGAATTGGGCCAAAACAAGGAGAAAATATGGTTTTCAAGAGCTAGAAGTAGTATTATATAGTTTCTATGAACATTTACTGCTAGTTAACTATGTTTCTAATCTTAATTAATATTTTGGATCCAAAATCAAACTTTCATCCCTTATTGGCCTGAACTAGGCCATATAAGAGACAAAAAGGCCCAAATGGGGAAAAAGTGATTTTTTCAAGAGCTGGAGTGCTATTACACATTGTTATGTACAA
This sequence comes from Agave tequilana, assembly GCA_038442645.1. NCBI lineage: Eukaryota > Viridiplantae > Streptophyta > Magnoliopsida > Asparagales > Asparagaceae > Agave > Agave tequilana. The sequence goes on along the minus strand of JAVJIF010033312.1, from coordinate 35,281 downwards.
TTACTACTAATTAAACTTATTTTTAGTCTTAATTAGGAAGTTTGACCAAAAATCAACTTTTCAGCCCCGATTAGCTTAAACACTAGGCTTTATTAGAGCCGAATAGGGCCCAAACAGAGAGAAAACGTGATTTTTCAGGAGCCAAGAGTAGTATTACATAGTATCTTTGTAGAATTACTACTAATTAAACTTGTTTCTAGTCAGTTTTTGTGTATAATTATGTGTATAATTACAACTATTTAACCTTATTTCTACTTTAAATAAGAAGTTTAATCAATAATCAAACTTTCAGCCATGATTGGCCTGAATTAGGCCATATTAGAGCCGTATAGGGCCTCAACAAGACATAAACGTAGTTTTCAAGAGCCGAGAGTAATATGACATAGTTTCTATGTACAATTATTACAAATTAACCTTGTTTCTAGTGTTAATTGGGAAGTCTGATATAAAGTAAAACTTTCAGCCCCGATTGGCATGATCTAGGCCTTATAAGAGCTAATTAGGTCCCAAATAGAGAGAAAATGTGGTTTTCAAGGGCTGGCAGTAGTATTATATTGTTTCTTTATACAAATACTTCTAATTAACCTTGTTTCTAGTCTTAATTGGGCAGTTTGACCAATAGTCAAATTTCAAGCCCCAATTGGCTTGATTTAGGCCTCATGCTTTAAATAGGGTCCAAATGGGGAGAAAATGTGATTTTCAAGAGCGGGAGTACTATTATATAGTTTCTTTATACAATTAATACTAATTAAACTTGGTTTTAGTTTTAATTACGAAGTTTGACCAAAAGTTAAACTTTCAGCTCCAATTGGCCTGAAGTAGACCTTATAAGAGCCGAATAGTGCCCAAACAGGAAGAAAACGTAGTTTCAAGAGCCGTGAGTGGTATTATATAGTTTTTATGTACAATTACTACTATTTAAACTAGTTTTTTATTCTTTATTGAGAAGTTTGACTAAAAGTCAAACTTTCAACCCCGATTGGCCTGAACTAGGCCATACAAGAGCCGAACGGGACCCAAACGGGGAGAAAACATGGTTTTCAAGAGCCGAGATTAATATTACTTAGTTTTGCATATAAATACTACTAATTAACCTTATTTCTAGTCTTAATAGAGAAATTTGACCAAAAGTACAACTTTCAGCCTTGATTGGCCTGACTAGACCTTATAAGAGGCAAATAAGGCTCAAATAGAGAGAAAACATAGTTTTCAAGAGCCGTGAGTGGTATTATATAGTTTCTATGTACAATTACTACTAATTAAACTTGTTCTTTATCTTAATTGAGACATTTAAACAAAACTCAAACTTTCAGCTGTTAATGACCTGAATTAGGCCTTTTAAGAGCCGAAAAGGGCCCAAACGTGGTTTTCAAGAGTCAGAATTAATATTACATAATTTCTATGCTATTTAACCTTTTTTCTACTCTGAATTGAGATGTTTAACTAAAAATCAAACTTTTAGCCCCGACCGGTGTGGTTAAGGCTTATTCGAGCCGTGTAGGGCCTAAAACAGGGAGAAAATGTAGTTTTCAAGGTCCGGGAGTAGTATCACATAGTTCTATGTACAGTTGCTACTAATTAACTTTATTTCTAGTCTTTATACGAATACTTGTTCTAAATAAAACTTTCTGCTCCAATTGGCATGATTTAGGCCTTATAAGAGGCGAATAAGGTCTAAATGGGGAGAAAACATGATTTTCAAAAGCTGAGAGTGGTATTACATAGTTTCTATATGCAAATACTACTAATTAAACTTGATTTTACTCTAAATAGGAAGTTTGACCAAAAATCTAACTTTCAGTCCAGATTGGCCTGAACAAGGGCTTATTAGAGCCGTATAGGGCCTAAACGAGGAGAAAATATGGTTTTCAAGAGCGGGGAGTGGCATTATGTAGTTTCTATATATGATTACTGCTAACTAAACTTGTTATTACTCTAAATTCAGATGTTTGACCAAAAGTCAAACTTTCAGTCCCGATTGGCCTGAAATACGGCTTATTAGAGATGAATAGGGCCGAAATAGGGAAAAGTGGTTTTTAAGAGTTGAGAGTAGTATTACATAGTTTCTACAAACAATTACTACTAATTAACTTTATTTCTATTCTTAATTGGGATGTTTGCCTAAAAGTCAAACTTTCAGCCCCGATTGGCCTGAACTAGGCCCTGTTAAGAGTCGATGGGTCCAAACAAAAGAAAAACATGGTTTTCAAGAGCCGAGAGTGGTATTACATAGTTTCTATGTACAATTACTAATAATTAAACTTGTTTTTATTCTTAATTAGGAAGTTTGACCAAAACACAAACTTTCAGCCCGATTGGTCTGAATTAAGCCTTATTATAAGAGCCGAATAGGGCCTAAACTGGGAGAAAATTTGGTTTCAAGAGTCGGGGGGCATAACATAGTTTCTATGTACGATTACTACTAATTAAACTTGGTTCCACTAAAATGGGAAGTTTGATTAAAAATCAAACTTTCAGCCCTAATTGGCCTGAAGTAGGCCTTATTAGAGCCGAATTGGGCCAAAACAAGGAGAAAATATGGTTTTCAAGAGCTAGAAGTAGTATTATATAGTTTCTATGAACATTTACTGCTAGTTAACTATGTTTCTAATCTTAATTAATATTTTGGATCCAAAATCAAACTTTCATCCCTTATTGGCCTGAACTAGGCCATATAAGAGACAAAAAGGGCCCAAATGGGGAAAAAAGTGATTTTCAAGAGCTGGAGTGCTATTACACATTGTTAATGTACAATTACTACTAATTAAACTTATTTTTAGTCTTAATTAGGAAGTTTGACCAAAAATCAACTTTTCAGCCCCGATTAGCTTAAACACTAGGCTTTATTAGAGCCGAATAGGGCCCAAACAGAGAGAGAAAACGTGATTTTTCAGGAGCCAAGAGTAGTATTACATAGTATCTTTGTAGAATTACTACTAATTAAACTTGTTTCTAGTCAGTTTTTGTGTATAATTATGTGTATAATTACAACTATTTAACCTTATTTCTACTTTAAATTAAGAAGTTTAATCAATAATCAAACTTTCAGCCATGATTGGCCTGAATTAGGCCATATTAGAGCCGTATAGGGCCTCAACAAGACATAAACGTAGTTTTCAAGAGCCGAGAGTAATATGACATAGTTTCTATGTACAATTATTACAAATTAACCTTGTTTCTAGTGTTAATTGGGAAGTCTGATATAAAGTAAAACTTTCAGCCCCGATTGGCATGATCTAGGCCTTATAAGAGCTAATTAGGTCCCAAATAGAGAGAAAATGTGGTTTTCAAGGGCTGGCAGTAGTATTATATTGTTTCTTTATACAAATACTTCTAATTAACCTTGTTTCTAGTCTTAATTGGGCAGTTTGACCAATAGTCAAATTTCAAGCCCAATTGGCTTGATTTAGGCCTCATGCTTTAAATAGGGTCCAAATGGGAGAAAATGTGATTTTCAAGAGCCGGGAGTACTATTATATAGTTTCTTTATACAATTAATACTAATTAAACTTTTTTTTAGTTTTAATTACGAAGTTTGACCAAAAGTTAAACTTTCAGCTCCAATTGGCCTGAAGTAGACCTTATAAGAGCCGAATAGTGCCCAAACAGGAAGAAAACGTAGTTTTCAAGAGCCGTGAGTGGTATTATATAGTTTTATGTACAATTACTACTATTTAAACTAGTTTTTTATTCTTTATTGAGAAGTTTGACTAAAAGTCAAACTTTCAACCCGATTGGCCTGAACTAGGCCATACAAGAGCCGAACGGGACCCAAACGGGGAGAAAACATGGTTTTCAAGAGCCGAGATTAATATTACTTAGTTTCTGCATATAAATACTACTAATTAACCTTATTTCTAGTCTTAATAGAGAAATTGACCAAAAGTACAACTTTCAGCCTTGATTGGCCTGAACTAGACCTTATAAGAGGCAAATAAGGCTCAAATAGAGAGAAAACATAGTTTTCAAGAGCCGTGAGTGGTATTATATAGTTTCTATGTACAATTACTACTAATTAAACTTGTTCTTTATCTTAATTGAGACATTTAAACAAAACTCAAACTTTCAGCTGTTAATGACCTGAATTAGGCCTTTTAAGAGCCGAAAAGGGCCCAAACGTGGTTTCAAGAGTCAGAATTAATATTACATAATTTCTATGTACGATTATCGCTATTTAACCTTTTTCTACTCTGAATTGAGATGTTTAACTAAAAATCAAACTTTTAGCCCCGACCGGTGTGGTTAAGGCTTATTCGAGCCGTGTAGGGCCTAAAACAGGGAGAAAATGTAGTTTTCAAGGTCCGGGAGTAGTATCACATAGTTTCTATGTACAGTTGCTACTAATTAACTTTATTTCTAGTCTTTATACGAATACTTGTTCTAAAAAACTTTCTGCTCCAATTGGCATGATTTAGGCCTTATAAGAGGCGAATAAGGTCTAAATGGGAGAGAAAACATGATTTTCAAAAGCTGAGAGTGGTATTACATAGTTTCTATATGCAAATACTACTAATTAAACTTGATTTTACTCTAAATTAGGAAGTTTGAAAAAAAATCTAACTTTCAGTCCAGATTGGCCTGAACAAGGGCTTATTAGAGCCGTATAGGGCCTAAACGAGGAGAAAATATGGTTTTCAAGAGCGGGGAGTGGCATTATGTAGTTTCTATATATGATTACTGCTAACTAAACTTGTTATTACTCTAAATTCAGATGTTTGACCAAAAGTCAAACTTTCAGTCCCGATTGGCCTGAAATACGGCTTATTAGAGATGAATAGGGCCGAAATAGGGAAAAGGTGGTTTTTAAGAGTTGAGAGTAGTATTACATAGTTTCTACAAACAATTACTACTAATTAACTTTATTTCTATTCTTAATTGGGATGTTTGCCTAAAAGTCAAACTTTCAGCCCCGATTGGCCTGAACTAGGCCCTGTTAAGAGTCGATGGGTCCAAACAAAAAGAAAACATGGTTTTCAAGAGCCGAGAGTGGTATTACATAGTTTCTATGTACAATTACTAATAATTAAACTTGTTTTTATTCTTAATTAGGAAGTTTGACCAAAACACAAACTTTCAGCCCCGATTGGTCTGAATTAAGCCTTATATAAGAGCCGAATAGGGCCTAAACTGGGAGAAAATGTGGTTTTCAAGAGTCGGGGGTAGCATAACATAGTTTCTATGTACGATTACTACTAATTAAACTTGGTTCCACTCTAAATTGGGAAGTTTGATTAAAAATCAAACTTTCAGCCCTAATTGGCCTGAAGTAGGCCTTATTAGAGCCGAATTGGGCCAAAACAAGGAGAAAATATGGTTTTCAAGAGCTAGAAGTAGTATTATATAGTTTCTATGAACATTTACTGCTAGTTAACTATGTTTCTAATCTTAATTAATATTTGGATCCAAAATCAAACTTCATCCCTTATTGGCCTGAACTAGGCCATATAAGAGACAAAAAGGGCCCAAATGGGGAAAAAGTGATTTTCAAGAGCTGGAGTGCTATTACACATTGTTAATGTACAATTACTACTAATTAAACTTATTTTTAGTCTTAATTAGGAAGTTTGACAAAAATCAACTTTTCAGCCCGATTAGCTTAAACACTAGGCTTTATTAGAGCCGAATAGGGCCCAAACAGAGAGAAAACGTGATTTTTCAGGAGCCAAGAGTAGTATTACATAGTATCTTTGTAGAATTACTACTAATTAAACTTGTTTCTAGTCAGTTTTGTGTATAATTATGTGTATAATTACAACTATTTAACCTTATTTCTACTTTAAATTAAGAAGTTTAATCAATAATCAAACTTTCAGCCATGATTGGCCTGAATTAGGCCATATTAGAGCCGTATAGGGCCTCAACAAGACATAAACGTAGTTTTCAAGAGCCGAGAGTAATATGACATAGTTTCTATGTACAATTATTACAAATTAACCTTGTTTCTAGTGTTAATTGGGAAGTCTGATATAAAGTAAAACTTTCAGCCCCGATTGGCATGATCTAGGCCTTATAAGAGCTAATTAGGTCCCAAATAGAGAGAAAATGTGGTTTTCAAGGGCTGGCAGTAGTATTATATTGTTTCTTTATACAAAATACTTCTAATTAACCTTGTTTCTAGTCTTAATTGGGCAGTTTGACCAATAGTCAAATTTCAAGCCCCAATTGGCTTGATTTAGGCCTCATGCTTTAAATAGGGTCCAAATGGGGAGAAAATGTGATTTTCAAGAGCCGGGAGAGTACTATTATATAGTTTCTTTATACAATTAATACTAATTAAACTTGTTTTTAGTTTAATTACGAAGTTTGACCAAAAGTTAAACTTTCAGCTCCAATTGGCCTGAAGTAGACCTTATAAGAGCCGAATAGTGCCCAAAAGGAGAGAAAACGTAGTTTTCAAGAGCCGTGAGTGGTATTATATAGTTTTATGTACAATTACTACTATTTAAACTAGTTTTTTATTCTTTATTGAGAAGTTTGACTAAAAGTCAAACTTTCAACCCCGATTGGCCTGAACTAGGCCATACAAGAGCCGAACGGGACCCAAACGGGGAGAAAACATGGTTTTCAAGAGCCGAGATTAATATTACTTAGTTTCTGCATATAAATACTACTAATTAACCTTATTTCTAGTCTTAATAGAGAAATTTGACCAAAAGTACAACTTTCAGCCTTGATTGGCCTGAACTAGACCTTATAAGAGGCAAATAAGGCTCAAATAGAGAGAAAACATAGTTTTCAAGAGCCGTGAGTGGTATTATATAGTTTCTATGTACAATTACTACTAATTAAACTTGTTCTTTATCTTAATTGAGACATTTAAACAAAACTCAAACTTTCAGCTGTTAATGACCTGAATTAGGCTTTTAAGAGCCGAAAAGGGCCCAAACGTGGTTTTCAAGAGTCAGAATTAATATTACATAATTTCTATGTACGATTATCGCTATTTAACCTTTTTTCTACTCTGAATTGAGATGTTTAACTAAAAATCAAACTTTTAGCCCCGACCGGTGTGGTTAAGGCTTATTCGAGCCGTGTAGGGCCTAAAACAGGGGAGAAAATGTAGTTTTCAAGGTCCGGGAGTAGTATCACATAGTTTCTATGTACAGTTGCTACTAATTAACTTTATTTCTAGTCTTTATAAATACTTGTTCTAAATAAAACTTTCTGCTCCAATTGGCATGATTTAGGCCTTATAAGAGGCGAATAAGGTCTAAATGGGGAGAAAACATGATTTTCAAAAGCTGAGAGTGGTATTACATAGTTTCTATATGCAAATACTACTAATTAAACTTGATTTTACTCTAAATTAGGAAGTTTGACCAAAAATCTAACTTTCAGTCCAGATTGGCCTGAACAAGGGCTTATTAGAGCCGTATAGGGCCTAAACGAGGAGAAAATATGGTTTTCAAGAGCGGGGAGTGGCATTATGTAGTTTCTATATATGATTACTGCTAACTAAACTTGTTATTACTCTAAATTCAGATGTTTGACCAAAAGTCAAACTTTCAGTCCCGATTGGCCTGAAATACGGCTTATTAGAGATGAATAGGGCCGAAATAGGGAAAAGGTGGTTTTAAGAGTTGAGAGTAGTATTACATAGTTTCTACAAACAATTACTACTAATTAACTTTATTTCTATTCTTAATTGGGATGTTTGCCTAAAAGTCAAACTTTCAGCCCCGATTGGCCTGAACTAGGCCCTGTTAAGAGTCGATGGGTCCAAACAAAAAGAAAACATGGTTTTCAAGAGCCGAGAGTGGTATTATTACATAGTTTCTATGTACAATTACTAATAATTAAACTTGTTTTTATTCTTAATTAGGAAGTTTGACCAAAACACAAACTTTCAGCCCCGATTGGTCTGAATTAAGCCTTATTATAAGAGCCGAATAGGGCCTAAACTGGGAGAAAATGTGGTTTCAAGAGTCGGGGGTAGCATAACATAGTTTCTATGTACGATTACTACTAATTAAACTTGTTCCACTCTAAATTGGGAAGTTTGATTAAAAATCAAACTTTCAGCCCTAATTGGCCTGAAGTAGGCCTTATTAGAGCCGAATTGGGCCAAAACAAGGAGAAAATATGGTTTTCAAGAGCTAGAAGTAGTATTATATAGTTTCTATGAACATTTACTGCTAGTTAACTATGTTTCTAATCTTAATTAATATTTTGGATCCAAAATCAAACTTTCATCCCTTATTGGCCTGAACTAGGCCATATAAGAGACAAAAAGGGCCCAAATGGGGAAAAAAGTGATTTTCAAGAGCTGGAGTGCTATTACACATTGTTAATGTACAATTACTACTAATTAAACTTATTTTTAGTCTTAATTAGGAAGTTTGACCAAAAATCAACTTTTCAGCCCCGATTAGCTTAAACACTAGGCTTTATTAGAGCCGAATAGGGCCCAAACAGAGAGAAAACGTGATTTTTCAGGAGCCAAGAGTAGTATTACATAGTATCTTTGTAGAATTACTACTAATTAAACTTGTTTCTAGTCAGTTTTGTGTATAATTATGTGTATAATTACAACTATTTAACCTTATTTCTACTTTAAATTAAGAAGTTTAATCAATAATCAAACTTTCAGCCATGATTGGCCTGAATTAGGCCATATTAGAGCCGTATAGGGCCTCAACAAGACATAAACGTAGTTTTCAAGAGCCGAGAGTAATATGACATAGTTTCTATGTACAATTATTACAAATTAACCTTGTTTCTAGTGTTAATTGGGAAGTCTGATATAAAGTAAAACTTTCAGCCCCGATTGGCATGATCTAGGCCTTATAAGAGCTAATTAGGTCCCAAATAGAGAGAAAATGTGGTTTTCAAGGGCTGGCAGTAGTATTATATTGTTTCTTTATACAAATACTTCTAATTAACCTTGTTTCTAGTCTTAATTGGGCAGTTTGACCAATAGTCAAATTTCAAGCCCCAATTGGCTTGATTTAGGCCTCATGCTTTAAATAGGGTCCAAATGGGGAGAAAATGTGATTTTCAAGAGCCGGGAGTACTATTATATAGTTTCTTTATACAATTAATACTAATTAAACTTGTTTTTAGTTTTAATTACGAAGTTTGACCAAAAGTTAAACTTTCAGCTCCAATTGGCCTGAAGTAGACCTTATAAGAGCCGAATAGTGCCCAAACAGGAAGAAAACGTAGTTTTCAAGAGCCGTGAGTGGTATTATATAGTTTTTATGTACAATTACTACTATTTAAACTAGTTTTTTTTCTTTATTGAGAAGTTTGACTAAAAGTCAAACTTTCAACCCCGATTGGCCTGAACTAGGCCATACAAGAGCCGAACGGGACCCAAACGGGGAGAAAACATGGTTTTCAAGAGCCGAGATTAATATTACTTAGTTTCTGCATATAAATACTACTAATAACCTTATTTCTAGTCTTAATAGAGAAATTTGACCAAAAGTACAACTTTCAGCCTTGATTGGCCTGAACTAGACCTTATAAGAGGCAAATAAGGCTCAAATAGAGAGAAAACATAGTTTTCAAGAGCCGTGAGTGGTATTATATAGTTTCTATGTACAATTACTACTAATTAAACTTGTTCTTTATCTTAATTGAGACATTTAAACAAAACTCAAACTTTCAGCTGTTAATGACCTGAATTAGGCCTTTTAAGAGCCGAAAAGGGCCCAAACGTGGTTTTCAAGAGTCAGAATTAATATTACATAATTTCTATGTACGATTATCGCTATTTAACCTTTTTTCTACTCTGAATTGAGATGTTTAACTAAAAATCAAACTTTTAGCCCCGACCGGTGTGGTTAAGGCTTATTCGAGCCGTGTAGGGCCTAAAACAGGGAGAAAATGTAGTTTTCAAGGTCCGGGAGTAGTATCACATAGTTTCTATGTACAGTTGCTACTAATTAACTTTATTTCTAGTCTTTATACGAATACTTGTTCTAAATAAAACTTTCTGCTCCAATTGGCATGATTTAGGCCTTATAAGAGGCGAATAAGGTCTAAATGGGAGAAAACATGATTTTCAAAAGCTGAGAGTGGTATTACATAGTTTCTATATGCAAATACTACTAATTAAACTTGATTTTACTCTAAATTAGGAAGTTTGACAAAAAATCTAACTTTCAGTCCAGATTGGCCTGAACAAGGGCTTATTAGAGCCGTATAGGGCCTAAACGAGGAGAAAATATGGTTTTCAAGAGCGGGGAGTGGCATTATGTAGTTTCTATATATGATTACTGCTAACTAAACTTGTTATTACTCTAAATTCAGATGTTTGACCAAAAGTCAAACTTTCAGTCCCGATTGGCCTGAAATACGGCTTATTAGAGATGAATAGGGCCGAAATAGGGAAAAGGTGGTTTTTAAGAGTTGAGAGTAGTATTACATAGTTTCTACAAACAATTACTACTAATTAACTTTATTTCTATTCTTCTTAATTGGATGTTTGCCTAAAAGTCAAACTTTCAGCCCCGATTGGCCTGAACTAGGCCCTGTTAAGAGTCGATGGGTCCAAACAAAAAGAAAACATGGTTTTCAAAGCCGAGAGTGGTATTACATAGTTTCTATGTACAATTACTAATAATTAAACTTGTTTTTATTCTTAATTAGGAAGTTTGACCAAAACACAAACTTTCAGCCCCGATTGGTCTGAATTAAGCCTTATTATAAGAGCCGAATAGGGCCTAAACTGGGAGAAAATGTGGTTTTCAAGAGTCGGGGGTAGCATAACATAGTTTCTATGTACGATTACTACTAATTAAACTTGGTTCCACTCTAAATTGGGAAGTTTGATTAAAAATCAAACTTTCCCTAATTGGCCTGAAGTAGGCCTTATTAGAGCCGAATTGGGCCAAAACAAGGAGAAAATATGGTTTTCAAGAGCTAGAAGTAGTATTATATAGTTTCTATGAACATTTACTGCTAGTTAACTATGTTTCTAATCTTAATTAATATTTTGGATCCAAAATCAAACTTTCATCCCTTATTGGCCTGAACTAGGCCATATAAGAGACAAAAAAGGCCCAAATGGGGAAAAAAGTGATTTTTTCAAGAGCTGGAGTGCTATTACACATTGTTAATGTACAATTACTACTAATTAAACTTATTTTTAGTCTTAATTAGGAAGTTTGACCAAAAATCAACTTTTCAGCCCCGATTAGCTTAAACACTAGGCTTTATTAGAGCCGAATAGGGCCCAAACAGAGAGAAAACGTGATTTTTCAGGAGCCAAGAGTAGTATTACATAGTATCTTTGTAGAATTACTAATTAAACTTGTTTCTAGTCAGTTTTTGTGTATAATTATGTGTATAATTACAACTATTTAACCTTATTTCTACTTTAATTAAGAAGTTTAATCAATAATCAAACTTTCAGCCATGATTGGCCTGAATTAGGCCATATTAGAGCCGTATAGGGCCTCAACAAGACATAAACGTAGTTTTAAGAGCGAGAGTAATATGACATAGTTTCTATGTACAATTATTACAAATTAACCTTGTTTCTAGTGTTAATTGGGAAGTCTGATATAAAGTAAAACTTTCAGCCCCGATTGGCATGATCTAGGCCTTATAAGATAATTAGGTCCCAAATAGAGAGAAAATGTGGTTTTCAAGGGCTGGCAGTAGTATTATATTGTTTCTTTATACAAATACTTCTAATTAACCTTGTTTCTAGTCTTAATTGGGCAGTTTGACCAATAGTCAAATTTCAAGCCCCAATTGGCTTGATTTAGGCCTCATGCTTTAAATAGGGTCCAAATGGGGAGAAAATGTGATTTCAAGAGCCGGGAGTACTATTATATAGTTTCTTTATACAATTAATACTAATTAAATTGTTTTTAGTTTTAATTACGAAGTTTGACCAAAAGTTAAACTTTCAGCTCCAATTGGCCTGAAGTAGACCTTATAAGAGCCGAATAGTGCCCAAACAGGAAGAAAACGTAGTTTTCAAGAGCCGTGAGTGGTATTATATAGTTTTTATGTACAATTACTACTATTTAAACTAGTTTTTTATTTTTATTGAGAAGTTTGACTAAAAGTCAAACTTTCAACCCCGATTGGCCTGAACTAGGCCATACAAGAGCCGAACGGGACCCAAACGGGGAGAAAACATGGTTTTCAAGAGCCGAGATTAATATTACTTAGTTTCTGTATAAATACTACTAATTAACCTTATTCTAGTCTTAATAGAGAAATTTGACCAAAAGTACAACTTTCAGCCTTGATTGGCCTGAACTAGACCTTATAAGAGGCAAATAAGGCTCAAATAGAGAGAAAACATAGTTTTCAAGAGCCGTGAGTGGTATTATATAGTTTCTATGTACAATTACTACTAATTAAACTTGTTCTTTATCTTAATTGAGACATTTAAACAAAACTCAAACTTTCAGCTGTTAATGACCTGAATTAGCCTTTTAAGAGCCGAAAAGGGCCCAAACGTGTTTTCAAGAGTCAGAATTAATATTACATAATTTCTATGTACGATTATCGCTATTTAACCTTTTTTCTACTCTGAATTGAGATGTTTAACTAAAAATCAAACTTTTAGCCCCGACCGGTGTGGTTAAGGCTTATTCGAGCCGTGTAGGGCCTAAAACAGGGAGAAAATGTAGTTTTCAAGGTCGGGAGTAGTAGTATCACATAGTTCTATGTACAGTTGCTACTAATTAACTTTATTTCTAGTCTTTATACGAATACTTGTTCTAAATAAAACTTTCTGCTCCAATTGGCATGATTTAGGCCTTATAAGAGGCGAATAAGGTCTAAATGGGGAGAAAAACATGATTTTCAAAAGCTGAGAGTGGTATTACATAGTTTCTATATGCAAATACTACTAATTAAACTTGATTTTACTCTAAATTAGGAAGTTTGACCAAAAATCTAACTTTCAGTCCAGATTGGCCTGAACAAGGGCTTATTAGAGCCGTATAGGGCCTAAACGAGGAGAAAATATGGTTTTCAAGAGCGGGGAGTGGCATTATGTAGTTTTTATATATGATTACTGCTAACTAAACTTGTTATTACTCTAAATTCAGATGTTTGACCAAAAGTCAAACTTTCAGTCCCGATTGGCCTGAAATACGGCTTATTAGAGATGAATAGGGCCGAAATAAGGAAAAGTTGGTTTTTAAGAGTTGAGAGTAGTATTACATAGTTTCTACAAACAATTACTACTAATTAACTTATTTCTATTCTTAATTGGGATGTTTGCCTAAAAGTCAAACTTTCAGCCCCGATTGGCCTGAACTAGGCCCTGTTAAGAGTCGATGGGTCCAAACAAAAAGAAAACATGGTTTTCAAGAGCCGAGAGTGGTATTACATAGTTTCTATGTACAATTACTAATAATTAAACTTGTTTTTATTCTTAATTAGGAAGTTTGACCAAAACACAAACTTTCAGCCCCGATTGGTCTGAATTAAGCCTTATTATAAGAGCCGAATAGGCCTAAACTGGGAGAAAATGTGGTTTTCAAGAGGGGGTAGCATAACATAGTTTCTATGTACGATTACTACTAATTAAACTTGGTTCCACTCTAAATTGGGAAGTTTGATTAAAAATCAAACTTTCAGCCCTAATTGGCCTGAAGTAGGCCTTATTAGAGCCGAATTGGGCCAAAACAAGGAGAAAATATGGTTTTCAAGAGCTAGAAGTAGTATTATATAGTTTCTATGAACATTTACTGCTAGTTAACTATGTTTCTAATCTTAATTAATATTTTGGATCCAAAATCAAACTTTCATCCCTTATTGGCCTGAACTAGGCCATATAAGAGACAAAAAAGGCCCAAATGGGGAAAAAAGTGATTTTTTTCAAGAGCTGGAGTGCTATTACACATTGTTAATGTACAATTACTACTAATTAAACTTATTTTTAGTCTTAATTAGGAAGTTTGACCAAAAATCAACTTTTCAGCCCCGATTAGCTTAAACACTAGGCTTTATTAGAGCCGAATAGGGCCCAAACAGAGAGAAAACGTGATTTTTCAGGAGCCAAGAGTAGTATTACATAGTATCTTTGTAGAATTACTACTAATTAAACTTGTTTCTAGTCAGTTTTTGTGTATAATTATGTGTATAATTACAACTATTTAACCTTATTTCTACTTTAAATTAAGAAGTTTAATCAATAATCAAACTTTCAGCCATGATTGGCCTGAATTAGGCCATATTAGAGCCGTATAGGGCCTCAACAAGACATAAACGTAGTTTTCAAGAGCCGAGAGTAATATGACATAGTTTCTATGTACAATTATTACAAATTAACCTTGTTTCTAGTGTTAATGGGAAGTCTGATATAAAGTAAAACTTTCAGCCCCGATTGGCATGATCTAGGCCTTATAAGAGCTAATTAGGTCCCAAATAGAGAGAAAATGTGGTTTCAAGGGCTGGCAGTAGTATTATATTGTTTCTTTATACAAATACTTCTAATTAACCTGTTTCTAGTCTTAATTGGGCAGTTTGACCAATAGTCAAATTTCAAGCCCCAATTGGCTTGATTTAGGCCTCATGCTTTAAATAGGGTCCAAATGGGGAGAAAATGTGATTTTCAAGAGCCGGGAGTACTATTATATAGTTTTTTATACAATTAATACTAATTAAACTTGTTTTTAGTTTTAATTACGAAGTTTGACCAAAAGTTAAACTTTCAGCTCCAATTGGCCTGAAGTAGACCTTATAAGAGCCGAATAGTGCCCAAACAGGAAGAAAACGTAGTTTTCAAGAGCCGTGAGTGGTATTATATAGTTTTTATGTACAATTACTACTATTTAAACTAGTTTTTTATTCTTTATTGAGAAGTTTGACTAAAAGTCAAACTTTCAACCCCGATTGGCCTGAACTAGGCCATACAAGAGCCGAACGGGACCCAAACGGGGAGAAAACATGGTTTTCAAGAGCCGAGATTAATATTACTTAGTTTTTGCATATAAATACTACTAATTAACCTTATTTCTAGTCTTAATAGAGAAATTTGACCAAAAGTACAACTTTCAGCCTTGATTGGCCTGAACTAGACCTTATAAGAGGCAAATAAGGCTCAAATAGAGAGAAAACATAGTTTTCAAGAGCCGTGAGTGGTATTATATAGTTTCTATGTACAATTACTACTAATTAAACTTGTTCTTTATCTTAATTGAGACATTTAAACAAAACTCAAACTTTCAGCTGTTAATGACCTGAATTAGGCCTTTTAAGAGCCGAAAAGGGCCCAAACGTGGTTTTCAAGAGTCAGAATTAATATTACATAATTTCTATGTACGATTATCGCTATTTAACCTTTTTTCTACTCTGAATTGAGATGTTTAACTAAAAATCAAACTTTTAGCCCCGACCGGTGTGGTTAAGGCTTATTCGAGCCGTGTAGGCCTAAAACAGGGAGAAAATGTAGTTTTCAAGGTCCGGGAGTAGTATCACATAGTTTCTATGTACAGTTGCTACTAATTAACTTTATTTCTAGTCTTTATACGAATACTTGTTCTAAATAAAACTTTCTGCTCCAATTGGCATGATTTAGGCCTTATAAGAGGCGAATAAGGTCTAAATGGGGGAAAACATGATTTTCAAAAGCTGAGAGTGGTATTACATAGTTTCTATATGCAAATACTACTAATTAAACTTGATTTTACTCTAAATTAGGAAGTTTGACCAAAAATCTAACTTTCAGTCCAGATTGGCCTGAACAAGGGCTTATTAGAGCCGTATAGGGCCTAAACGAGGAGAAAATATGGTTTTCAAGAGCGGGGAGTGGCATTATGTAGTTTCTATATATGATTACTGCTAACTAAACTTGTTATTACTCTAAATTCAGATGTTTGACCAAAAGTCAAACTTTCAGTCCCGATTGGCCTGAAATACGGCTTATTAGAGATGAATAGGGCCGAAATAGGGAAAAGGTGGTTTTTAAGAGTTGAGAGTAGTATTACATAGTTTCTACAAACAATTACTACTAATTAACTTTATTTCTATTCTTAATTGGGATGTTTGCCTAAAAGTCAAACTTTCAGCCCCGATTGGCCTGAACTAGGCCCTGTTAAGAGTCGATGGGTCCAAACAAAAAGAAAACATGGTTTTCAAGAGCCGAGAGTGGTATTACATAGTTCTATGTACAATTACTAATAATTAAACTTGTTTTTATTCTTAATTAGGAAGTTTGACCAAAACACAAACTTTCAGCCCCGATTGGTCTGAATTAAGCCTTATTATAAGAGCCGAATAGGGCCTAAACTGGGAGAAAATGTGGTTTTCAAGAGTCGGGGGTAGCATAACATAGTTTCTATGTACGATTACTACTAATTAAACTTGGTTCCACTCTAAATTGGGAAGTTTGATTAAAAATCAAACTTTCAGCCCTAATTGGCCTGAAGTAGGCCTTATTAGAGCCGAATTGGGCCAAAACAAGGAGAAAATATGGTTTTCAAGAGCTAGAAGTAGTATTATATAGTTTCTATGAACATTTACTGCTAGTTAACTATGTTTCTAATCTTAATTAATATTTTGGATCCAAAATCAAACTTTCATCCCTTATTGGCCTGAACTAGGCCATATAAGAGACAAAAAGGGCCCAAATGGGGAAAAAAGTGATTTTTTCAAGAGCTGGAGTGCTATTACACATTGTTAATGTACAATTACTACTAATTAAACTTATTTTTAGTCTTAATTAGGAAGTTTGACCAAAAATCAACTTTTCAGCCCCGATTAGCTTAAACACTAGGCTTTATTAGAGCCGAATAGGGCCCAAACAGAGAGAAAAACGTGATTTTTCAGGAGCCAAGAGTAGTATTACATAGTATCTTTGTAGAATTACTACTAATTAAACTTGTTTCTAGTCAGTTTTTGTGTATAATTATGTGTATAATTACAACTATTTAACCTTATTTCTACTTTAAATTAAGAAGTTTAATCAATAATCAAACTTTCAGCCATGATTGGCCTGAATTAGGCCATATTAGAGCCGTATAGGGCCTCAACAAGACATAAACGTAGTTTTCAAGAGCCGAGAGTAATATGACATAGTTTCTATGTACAATTATTACAAATTAACCTTGTTTCTAGTGTTAATTGGGAAGTCTGATATAAAGTAAAACTTTCAGCCCCGATTGGCATGATCTAGGCCTTATAAGAGCTAATTAGGTCCCAAATAGAGAGAAAATGTGGTTTTCAAGGGTGGCAGTAGTATTATATTGTTTCTTTTACAAATACTTCTAATTAACCTTGTTTCTAGTCTTAATTGGGCAGTTTGACCAATAGTCAAATTTCAAGCCCCAATTGGCTTGATTTAGGCCTCATGCTTTAAATAGGGTCCAAATGGGGAGAAAATGTGATTTTCAAGAGCCGGGAGTACTATTATATAGTTTCTTTATACAATTAATACTAATTAAACTTGTTTTTAGTTTTAATTACGAAGTTTGACCAAAAGTTAAACTTTCAGCTCCAATTGGCCTGAAGTAGACCTTATAAGAGCCGAATAGTGCCCAAACAGGAAGAAAACGTAGTTTTCAAGAGCCGTGAGTGGTATTATATAGTTTTTATGTACAATTACTACTATTTAAACTAGTTTTTTATTCTTTATTGAGAATTGACTAAAAGTCAAACTTTCAACCCCGATTGGCCTGAACTAGGCCATACAAGAGCCGAACGGGACCCAAACGGGGAGAAAACATGGTTTTCAAGAGCCGAGATTAATATTACTTAGTTTCTGCATATAAATACTACTAATTAACCTTATTTCTAGTCTTAATAGAGAAATTTGACCAAAAGTACAACTTTCAGCCTTGATTGGCCTGAACTAGACCTTATAAGAGGCAAATAAGGCTCAAATAGAGAGAAAACATAGTTTTCAAGAGCCGTGAGTGGTATTATATAGTTTCTATGTACAATTACTACTAATTAAACTTGTTCTTTATCTTAATTGAGACATTTAAACAAAACTCAAACTTTCAGCTGTTAATGACCTGAATTAGGCCTTTTAAGAGCCGAAAAGGGCCCAAACGTGGTTTTCAAGAGTCAGAATTAATATTACATAATTTCTATGTACGATTATCGCTATTTAACCTTTTTTCTACTCTGAATTGAGATGTTTAACTAAAAATCAAACTTTTAGCCCCGACCGGTGTGGTTAAGGCTTATTCGAGCCGTGTAGGGCCTAAAACAGGGAGAAAAATAGTTTTCAAGGTCCGGGAGTAGTATCACATAGTTTCTATGTACAGTTGCTACTAATTAACTTTATTTCTAGTCTTTATACGAATACTTGTTCTAAATAAAACTTTCTGCTCCAATTGGCATGATTTAGGCCTTATAAGAGGCGAATAAGGTCTAAATGGGGAGAAACATGATTTTCAAAAGCTGAGAGTGGTATTACATAGTTTTTATATGCAAATACTACTAATTAAACTTGATTTTACTCTAAATAGGAAGTTTGACCAAAAATCTAACTTTCAGTCCAGATTGGCCTGAACAAGGGCTTATTAGAGCCGTATAGGGCCTAAACGAGGAGAAAATATGGTTTTCAAGAGCGGGGAGTGGCATTATGTAGTTTCTATATATGATTACTGCTAACTAAACTTGTTATTACTCTAAATTCAGATGTTTGACCAAAAGTCAAACTTTCAGTCCCGATTGGCCTGAAATACGGCTTATTAGAGATGAATAGGGCCGAAATAGGGAAAAGGTGGTTTTTAAGAGTTGAGAGTAGTATTACATAGTTTCTACAAACAATTACTACTAATTAACTTTATTTCTATTCTTAATTGGGATGTTTGCCTAAAAGTCAAACTTTCAGCCCCGATTGGCCTGAACTAGGCCCTGTTAAGAGTCGATGGGTCCAAACAAAAAGAAAACATGGTTTTCAAGAGCCGAGAGTGGTATTACATAGTTTCTATGTACAATTACTAATAATTAAACTTGTTTTTATTCTTAATTAGGAAGTTTGACCAAAACACAAACTTTCAGCCCCGATTGGTCTGAATTAAGCCTTATTATAAGAGCCGAATAGGGCCTAAACTGGAGAAAATGTGGTTTTCAAGAGTCGGGGGTAGCATAACATAGTTTCTATGTACGATTACTACTAATTAAACTTGGTTCCACTCTAAATTGGGAAGTTTGATTAAAAATCAAACTTTCAGCCTAATTGGCCTGAAGTAGGCCTTATTAGAGCCGAATTGGGCCAAAACAAGGAGAAAATATGGTTTTCAAGAGCTAGAAGTAGTATTATATAGTTTCTATGAACATTTACTGCTAGTTAACTATGTTTCTAATCTTAATTAATATTTTGGATCCAAAATCAAACTTTCATCCCTTATTGGCCTGAACTAGGCCATATAAGAGACAAAAAGGGCCCAAATGGGAAAAAAGTGATTTTTTCAAGAGCTGGAGTGCTATTACACATTGTTAATGTACAATTACTACTAATTAAATTATTTTTAGTCTTAATTAGGAAGTTTGACCAAAAATCAACTTTTCAGCCCCGATTAGCTTAAACACTAGGCTTTATTAGAGCCGAATAGGGCCCAAACAGAGAGAAAACGTGATTTTTCAGGAGCCAAGAGTAGTATTACATAGTATCTTTGTAGAATTACTACTAATTAAACTTGTTTCTAGTCAGTTTTTGTGTATAATTATGTGTATAATTACAACTATTTAACCTTATTTCTACTTTAAATTAAGAAGTTTAATCAATAATCAAACTTTCAGCCATGATTGGCCTGAATTAGGCCATATTAGAGCCGTATAGGGCCTTCAAAAAGACATAAACGTAGTTTTCAAGAGCCGAGAGAGTAATATGACATAGTTTCTATGTACAATTATTACAAATTAACCTTGTTTCTAGTGTTAATTGGGAAGTCTGATATAAAGTAAAACTTTCAGCCCCGATTGGCATGATCTAGGCCTTATAAGAGCTAATTAGGTCCCAAATAGAGAGAAAATGTGGTTTTCAAGGGCTGGCAGTAGTATTATATTGTTTTTTATACAAATACTTCTAATTAACCTTGTTTCTAGTCTTAATTGGGCAGTTTGACCAATAGTCAAATTTCAAGCCCCAATTGGCTTGATTTAGGCCTCATGCTTTAAATAGGGTCCAAATGGGGAGAAAATGTGATTTTCAAGAGCCGGGAGTACTATATAGTTTCTTTATACAATTAATACTAATTAAACTTGTTTTTAGTTTTAATTACGAAGTTTGACCAAAAGTTAAACTTTCAGCTCCAATTGGCCTGAAGTAGACCTTATAAGAGCCGAATAGTGCCCAAACAGGAAGAAAACGTAGTTTTCAAGAGCCGTGAGTGGTATTATATAGTTTTTATGTACAATTACTACTATTTAAACTAGTTTTTATTCTTTATTGAGAAGTTTGACTAAAAGTCAAACTTTCAACCCCGATTGGCCTGAACTAGGCCATACAAGAGCCGAACGGGACCCAAACGGGAGAAAACATGGTTTTCAAGAGCCGAGATTAATATTACTTAGTTTCTGCATATAAATACTACTAATTAACCTTATTTCTAGTCTTAATAGAGAAATTTGACCAAAAGTACAACTTTCAGCTTGATTGGCCTGAACTAGACCTTATAAGAGGCAAATAAGGCTCAAATAGAGAGAAAACATAGTTTTCAAGAGCCGTGAGTGGTATTATATAGTTTCTATGTACAATTACTACTAATTAAACTTGTTCTTTATCTTAATTGAGACATTTAAACAAAACTCAAACTTTCAGCTGTTAATGACCTGAATTAGGCCTTTTAAGAGCCGAAAAGGGCCAAACGTGGTTTTCAAGAGTCAGAATTAATATATAAATTTCTATGTACGATTATCGCTATTTAACTTTTTTCTACTCTGAATTGAGATGTTTAACTAAAAATCAAACTTTTAGCCCCGACCGGTGTGGTTAAGGCTTATTCGAGCGTGTAGGGCCTAAAACAGGAGAGAAAATGTAGTTTTCAAGGTCCGGGAGTAGTATCACATAGTTTCTATGTACAGTTGCTACTAATTAACTTTATTTCTAGTCTTTATACGAATACTTGTTCTAAATAAAACTTTCTGCTCCAATTGGCATGATTTAGGCCTTATAAGAGGCGAATAAGGTCTAAATGGGAGAAAACATGATTTTCAAAAGCTGAGAGTGGTATTACATAGTTTCTATATGCAAATACTACTAATTAACTTGATTTTACTCTAAATTAGGAAGTTTGACAAAAAAATCTAACTTTCAGTCCAGATTGGCCTGAACAAGGGCTTATTAGAGCCGTATAGGGCCTAAACGAGGAGAAAATATGGTTTTCAAGAGCGGGGAGTGGCATTATGTAGTTTCTATATATGATTACTGCTAACTAAACTTGTTATTACTCTAAATTCAGATGTTTGACCAAAAGTCAAACTTTCAGTCCCGATTGGCCTGAAATACGGCTTATTAGAGATGAATAGGGCCGAAATAGGGAAAAGGTGGTTTTTAAGAGTTGAGAGTAGTATTACATAGTTTCTACAACAATTATTACTAATTAACTTTATTTCTATTCTTAATTGGGATGTTTGCCTAAAAGTCAAACTTTCAGCCCCGATTGGCCTGAACTAGGCCCTGTTAAGAGTCGATGGGTCCAAACAAAAAGAAAACATGGTTTTCAAGAGCCGAGAGTGGTATTACATAGTTTCTATGTACAATTACTAATAATTAAACTTGTTTTTATTCTTAATTAGGAAGTTTGACCAAAACACAAACTTTCAGCCCCGATTGGTCTGAATTAAGCCTTATTATAAGAGCCGAATAGGGCCTAAATGGGAGAAAATGTGGTTTTCAAGAGTCGGGGGTAGCATAACATAGTTTCTATGTACGATTACTACTAATTAAACTTGGTTCCACTCTAATTGGGAAGTTTGATTAAAAATCAAACTTTCAGCCCTAATTGGCCTGAAGTAGGCCTTATTAGAGCCGAATTGGGCCAAAACAAAGAGAAAATATGGTTTTCAAGAGCTAGAAGTAGTATTATATAGTTTCTATGAACATTTACTGCTAGTTAACTATGTTTCTAATCTTAATTAATATTTTGGATCCAAAATCAAACTTTCATCCCTTATTGGCCTGAACTAGGCCATATAAGAGACAAAAAGGGCCCAAATGGGGAAAAAAGTGATTTTTTCAAGAGCTGGAGTGCTATTACACATTGTTAATGTACAATTACTACTAATTAAACTTATTTTTAGTCTTAATTAGGAAGTTTGACCAAAAATCAACTTTTCAGCCCCGATTAGCTTAAACACTAGGCTTTATTAGAGCCGAATAGGGCCCAAACAGAGAGAAAACGTGATTTTTCAGGAGCCAAGAGTAGTATTACATAGTATCTTTGTAGAATTACTACTAATTAAACTTGTTTCTAGTCAGTTTTTGTGTATAATTATGTGTATAATTAAACTATTTAACCTTATTTCTACTTTAAATTAAGAAGTTTAATCAATAATCAAACTTTCAGCCATGATTGGCCTGAATTAGGCCATATTAGAGCCGTATAGGGCCTCAACAAGACATAAAACGTAGTTTTCAAGAGCCGAGAGTAATATGACATAGTTTCTATGTACAATTATTACAAATTAACCTTGTTTCTAGTGTTAATTGGGAAGTCTGATATAAAGTAAAACTTTCAGCCCCGATTGGCATGATCTAGGCCTTATAAGAGCTAATTAGGTCCCAAATAGAGAGAAAATGTGGTTTTCAAGGGCTGGCAGTAGTATTATATTGTTTCTTTATACAAATACTTCTAATTAACCTTGTTTCTAGTCTTATTGGGCAGTTTGACCAATAGTCAAATTTCAAGCCCCAATTGGCTTGATTTAGGCCTCATGCTTTAAATAGGGTCCAAAGGGAGAAAATGTGATTTTCAAGAGCCGGGAGTACTATTATATAGTTTCTTTATACAATTAATACTAATTAAACTTTTTTTAGTTTTAATTACGAAGTTTGACCAAAAGTTAAACTTTCAGCTCCAATTGGCCTGAAGTAGACCTTATAAGAGCCGAATAGTGCCCAAACAGGAAGAAAACGTAGTTTTCAAGAGCCGTGAGTGGTATTATATAGTTTTTATGTACAATTACTACTATTTAAACTAGTTTTTTATTCTTTATTGAGAAGTTTGACTAAAAGTCAAACTTTCAACCCCGATTGGCCTGAACTAGGCCATACAAGAGCCGAACGGGACCCAAACGGGGAGAAAACATGGTTTTCAAGAGCCGAGATTAATATTACTTAGTTTCTGCATATAAATACTACTAATTAACCTTATTTCTAG
Organism: Agave tequilana; assembly: GCA_038442645.1. Taxonomy (NCBI): domain Eukaryota; kingdom Viridiplantae; phylum Streptophyta; class Magnoliopsida; order Asparagales; family Asparagaceae; genus Agave; species Agave tequilana. The sequence goes on along the minus strand of JAVJIF010033312.1, from coordinate 12,026 downwards.
TCTTAATAGAGAAATTTGACCAAAAGTACAACTTTCAGCCTTGATTGGCCTGAACTAGACCTTATAAGAGGCAAATAAGGCTCAAATAGAGAGAAAACATAGTTTTCAAGAGCCGTGAGTGGTATTATATAGTTTCTATGTACAATTACTACTAATTAAACTTGTTCTTTATCTTAATGAGACATTTAAACAAAACTCAAACTTTCAGCTGTTAATGACCTGAATTAGGCCTTTTAAGAGCCGAAAAGGGCCCAAACGTGGTTTTCAAGAGTCAGAATTAATATTACATAATTTCTATGTACGATTATCGCTATTTAACCTTTTTCTACTCTGAATTGAGATGTTTAACTAAAAATCAAACTTTTAGCCCCGACCGGTGTGGTTAAGGCTTATTCGAGCCGTGTAGGGCCTAAAACAGGGAGAAAATGTAGTTTTCAAGGTTCGGGAGTAGTATCACATAGTTTCTATGTACAGTTGCTACTAATTAACTTTATTTCTAGTCTTTATACGAATACTTGTTCTAAATAAAACTTTCTGCTCCAATGGCATGATTTAGGCTTATAAGAGGCGAATAAGGTCTAAATGGGAGAAAACATGATTTTCAAAAGCTGAGAGTGGTATTACATAGTTTCTATATGCAAATACTACTAATTAAACTTGATTTTACTCTAAATTAGGAAGTTTGACCAAAAATCTAACTTTCAGTCCAGATTGGCCTGAACAAGGGCTTATTAGAGCCGTATAGGGCCTAAACGAGGAGAAAATATGGTTTTCAAGAGCGGGGAGTGGCATTATGTAGTTTTATATATGATTACTGCTAACTAAACTTGTTATTACTCTAAATTCAGATGTTTGACCAAAAGTCAAACTTTCAGTCCCGATTGGCCTGAAATACCTTATTAGAGATGAATAGGGCCGAAATAGGAAAAGGTGGTTTTTAAGAGTTGAGAGTAGTATTACATAGTTTCTACAAACAATTACTACTAATTAACTTATTTCTATTCTTAATTGGGATGTTTGCCTAAAAGTCAAACTTTCAGCCCGATGGCCTGAACTAGGCCCTGTTAAGAGTCGATGGGTCCAAACAAAAAGAAAACATGGTTTTCAAGAGCCGAGAGTGGTATTACATAGTTTCTATGTACAATTACTAATAATTAAACTTGTTTTTATTCTTAATTAGGAAGTTTGACCAAAACACAAACTTTCAGCCCCGATTGGTCTGAATTAAGCCTTATTATAAGAGCCGAATAGGGCCTAAACTGGGAGAAAATGTGGTTTTCAAGAGTCGGGGGTAGCATAACATAGTTTCTATGTACGATTACTACTAATTAAACTTGGTTCCACTCTAAAATGGGAAGTTTGATTAAAAATCAAACTTTCAGCCCTAATTGGCCTGAAGTAGGCCTTATTAGAGCCGAATTGGGCCAAAACAAGGAGAAAATATGGTTTTCAAGAGCTAGAAGTAGTATTATATAGTTTCTATGAACATTTACTGCTAGTTAACTATGTTTCTAATCTTAATTAATATTTTGGATCCAAAATCAAACTTTCATCCCTTATTGGCCTGAACTAGGCCATATAAGAGACAAAAAGGGCCCAAATGGGGAAAAAAGTGATTATTTTCAAGAGCTGGAGTGCTATTACACATTGTTAATGTACAATTACTACTAATTAAACTTATTTTAGTCTTAATTAGGAAGTTTGACCAAAAATCAACTTTTCAGCCCCGATTAGCTTAAACACTAGGCTTTATTAGAGCCGAATAGGGCCCAAACAGAGAGAAAACGTGATTTTTCAGGAGCCAAGAGTAGTATTACATAGTATCTTTGTAGAATTACTACTAATTAAACTTTTCTAGTCAGTTTTGTGTATAATTATGTGTATAATTACAACTATTTAACCTTATTTCTACTTTAAATTAAGAAGTTTAATCAATAATCAAACTTTCAGCCATGATTGGCCTGAATTAGGCCATATTAGAGCCGTATAGGGCCTCAACAAGACATAAACGTAGTTTTCAAGAGCCGAGAGTAATATGACATAGTTTCTATGTACAATTATTACAAATTAACCTTGTTTCTAGTGTTAATTGGGAAGTCTGATATAAAGTAAAACTTTCAGCCCCGATTGGCATGATCTAGGCCTTATAAGAGCTAATTAGGTCCCAAATAGAGAGAAAATGTGGTTTTCAAGGGCTGGCAGTAGTATTATATTGTTTCTTTATACAAATACTTCTAATTAACCTTGTTTTCTAGTCTTAATTGGGCAGTTTGACCAATAGTCAAATTTCAAGCCCCAATTGGCTTGATTTAGGCCTCATGCTTTAAATAGGGTCCAAATGGGGAGAAAATGTGATTTTCAAGAGCCGGGAGTACTATTATATAGTTTCTTTATACAATTAATACTAATTAAACTTGTTTTTAGTTTTAATTACGAAGTTTGACCAAAAGTTAAACTTTCAGCTCCAATTGGCCTGAAGTAGACCTTATAAGAGCCGAATAGTGCCCAAACAGGAAGAAAAACGTAGTTTTCAAGAGCCGTGAGTGGTATTATATAGTTTTATGTACAATTACTACTATTAAACTAGTTTTTTATTCTTTATTGAGAAGTTTGACTAAAAGTCAAACTTTCAACCCCGATTGGCCTGAACTAGGCCATACAAGAGCCGAACGGGACCCAAACGGAAGGGAGAGAAAACATGGTTTCAAGAGCCGAGATTAATATTACTTAGTTTCTGCATATAAAACTACTAATTAACCTTATTTCTAGTCTTAATAGAGAAATTGACCAAAAGTACAACTTTCAGCCTTGATTGGCCTGAACTAGAACTTATAAGAGGCAAATAAGGCTCAAATAGAGAGAAAACATAGTTTTCAAGAGCCGTGAGTGGTATTATATAGTTTCTATGTACAATTACTACTAATTAAACTTGTTCTTTATCTTAATTGAGACATTTAAACAAAACTCAAACTTTCAGCTGTTAATGACCTGAATTAGGCCTTTTAAGAGCCGAAAAGGGCCCAAACGTGGTTTTCAAGAGTCAGAATTAATATTACATAATTTCTATGTACGATTATCGCTATTTAACCTTTTTTTACTCTGAATTGAGATGTTTAACTAAAAATCAAACTTTTAGCCCCGACCGGTGTGGTTAAGGCTTATTCGAGCCGTGTAGGGCCTAAAACAGGGAGAAAATGTAGTTTTCAAGGTCCGGGAGTAGTATCACATATTCTATGTACAGTTGCTACTAATTAACTTTATTTCTAGTCTTTATACGAATACTTGTTCTAAATAAAACTTTCTGCTCCAATTGGCATGATTTAGGCCTTATAAGAGGCGAATAAGGTCTAAATGGGGAGAAAACATGATTTTCAAAAGCTGAGAGTGGTATTACATAGTTTCTATATGCAAATACTACTAATTAAACTTGATTTTACTCTAAATTAGGAAGTTTGACAAAAAATCTAACTTTCAGTCCAGATTGGCCTGAACAAGGGTTATTAGAGCCGTATAGGGCCTAAACGAGGAGAAAATATGGTTTTCAAGAGCGGGGAGTGGCATTATGTAGTTTCTATATGATTACTGCTAACTAAACTTGTTATTACTCTAAATTCAGATGTTTGACCAAAAGTCAAACTTTCAGTCCCGATTGGCCTGAAATACGGCTTATTAGAGATGAATAGGGCCGAAATAGGGAAAAGGTGGTTTTTAAGAGTTGAGAGTAGTATTACATAGTTTCTACAAACAATTACTACTAATTAACTTTATTTCTATTCTTAATTGGGATGTTTGCCTAAAAGTCAAACTTTCAGCCCCGATTGGCCTGAACTAGGCCTGTTAAGAGTCGATGGGTCCAAACAAAAAGAAAACATGGTTTTCAAGAGCCGAGAGTGGTATTACATAGTTTCTATGTACAATTACTAATAATTAAACTTGTTTTATTCTTAATTAGGAAGTTTGACCAAAACACAAACTTTCAGCCCGATTGGTCTGAATAAGCCTTATTATAAGAGCCGAATAGGGCCTAAACTGGGAGAAAATGTGGTTTTCAAGAGTCGGGGTAGCATAACATAGTTTCTATGTACGATTACTACTAATTAAACTTGGTTCCTCTCTAAATTGGGAAGTTTGATTAAAAATCAAACTTTCAGCCTAATTGGCCTGAAGTAGGCCTTATTAGAGCCGAATTGGCCAAAACAAGGAGAAAATATGTTTTCAAGAGCTAGAGTGTATTATATAGTTTCTATGAACATTTACTGCTAGTTAACTATGTTTCTAATCTTAATTAATATTTTGGATCCAAAATCAAACTTTCATCCCTTATTGGCCTGAACTAGGCCATATAAGAGACAAAAAGGGCCCAAATGGGGAAAAAAGGTGCTTTTTCAAGAGCTGGAGTGCTATTACACATTGTTAATGTACAATTACTACTAATTAAACTTATTTTAGTCTTAATTAGGAAGTTTGACCAAAAATCAACTTTTCAGCCCCGATTAGCTTAAACACTAGGCTTTATTAGAGCCGAATAGGGCCCAAACAGAGAGAAAACGTGATTTTTCAGGAGCCAAGAGTAGTATTACATAGTATCTTTGTAGAATACTACTAATTAAACTTGTTTCTAGTCAGTTTTGTGTATAATTATGTGTATAATTATAACTATTTAACCTTATTTCTACTTTAAATTAAGAAGTTTAATCAATAATCAAACTTTCAGCCATGATTGGCCTGAATTAGGCCATATTAGAGCCGTATAGGGCCTCAACAAGACATAAACGAAGTTTTCAAGAGCCGAGAGTAATATGACATAGTTTCTATGTACAATTATTACAAATTAACCTTGTTTCTAGTGTTAATTGGGAAGTCTGATATAAAGTAAAACTTTCAGCCCCGATTGGCATGATCTAGGCCTTATAAGAGCTAATTAGGTCCCAAATAGAGAGAAAATGTGGTTTTCAAGGGCTGGCAGTAGTATTATATTGTTTCTTTATACAAATACTTCTAATTAACCTTGTTTCTAGTCTAATTGGGCAGTTTGACCAATAGTCAAATTTCAAGCCCCAATTGGCTTGATTTAGGCCTCATGCTTTAAATAGGGTCCAAATGGGGAGAAAATGTGATTTTCAAGAGCCGGGAGTACTATTATATAGTTTCTTTATACAATTAATACTAATTAAACTTGTTTTAGTTTTAATTACGAAGTTTGACCAAAAGTTAAACTTTCAGCTCCAATTGGCCTGAAGTAGACCTTATAAGAGCCGAATAGTGCCCAAACAGGAAGAAAACGTAGTTTTCAAGAGCCGTGAGTGGTATTATATAGTTTTAATGTACAATTACTACTATTTAAACTAGTTTTTTATTCTTTATGAGAAGTTTGACTAAAAGTCAAACTTTCAACCCCGATTGGCCTGAACTAGGCCATACAAGAGCCGAACGGGACCCAAACGCGGGGAGAAAACATGGTTTTCAAGAGCCGAGATTAATATTACTTAGTTTCTGCATATAAATACTACTAATTAACCTTATTTCTAGTCTTAATAGAGAAATTTGACCAAAAGTACAACTTTCAGCCTTGATTGGCTGAACTAGACCTTATAAGAGGCAAATAAGGCTCAAATAGAGAGAAAACATAGTTTTCAAGAGCCGTGAGTGGTATTATATAGTTTCTATGTACAATTACTACTAATTAAACTTGTTCTTTATCTTAATTGAGACATTTAAACAAACTCAAACTTTCAGCTGTTAATGACCTGAAATAGGCCTTTTAAGAGCCGAAAAGGGCCCAAACGTGGTTTTCAAGAGTCAGAATTAATATTACATAATTCTATGTACGATTATCGCTATTTAACCTTTTTTCTACTCTGAATTGAGATGTTTAACTAAAAATCAAACTTTTAGCCCCGACGGTGTGGGTAAGGCTTATTCGAGCTGTGTAGGGCCTAAAACAGGGAGAAAATGTAGTTTTCAAGGTCCGGGAGTAGTATCACATAGTTTCTATGTACAGTTGCTACTAATTAACTTTATTTCTAGTCTTTATACGAATACTTGTTCTAAATAAAACTTTCTGCTCCAATTGGCATGATTTAGGCCTTATAAGAGGCGAATAAGGTCTAAATGGGGAGAAAACATGATTTTCAAAAGCTGAGAGTGGTATTACATAGTTTCTATATGCAAATACTACTAATTAAACTTGATTTTACTCTAAATTAGGAAGTTTGACCAAAAAAATCTAACTTTCAGTCCAGATTGGCCTGAACAAGGGCTTATTAGAGCCGTATAGGGCCTAAACGAGGAGAAAATATGGTTTTAAGAGCGGGGGAGTGGCATTATGTAGTTTCTATATATGATTACTGCTAACTAAACTTGTTATTACTCTAAATTCAGATGTTTGACCAAAAGTCAAACTTTCAGTCCCGATTGGCCTGAAATACGGCTTATTAGAGATGAATAGGGCCGAAATAGGGAAAAGGTGGTTTTTAAGAGTTGAGAGTAGTATTACATAGTTTCTACAACTAATACTACTAATAACATTATTTCTATTCTTAATTGGGATGTTTGCCTAAAAGTCAAACTTTCAGCCCCGATTGGCTGAACTAGGCCCTGTTAAGAGTCGATGGGTCCAAACAAAAAGAAAACATGGTTTTCAAGAGCCGAGAGTGGTATTACATAGTTTCTATGTACAATTACTAATAATTAAACTTATTTTTATTCTTATTAGGAAGTTTGACCAAAACACAAACTTTCAGCCCCGATTGGTCTGAATTAAGCCTTATTATAAGAGCCGAATAGGGCCTAAACTGGGAGAAAATGTGGTTTTCAAGAGTCGGGGGTAGCATAACATAGTTTCTATGTACGATTACTACTAATTAAACTTGGTTCCACTCTAAATTGGGAAGTTTGATTAAAAATCAAACTTTCAGCCCTAATTGGCCTGAAGTAGGCCTTATTAGAGCCGAATTGGGCCAAAACAAGGAGAAAATATGATTTTCAAGAGCTAGAAGTAGTATTATATAGTTTCTATGAACATTTACTGCTAGTTAACTATGTTTCTAATCTTAATTAATATTTGGATCCAAAATCAAACTTTCATCCCTTATTGGCCTGAACTAGGCCATATAAGAGACAAAAAGGGCCCAAATGGGGAAAAAAAAGGTTTTTTCAAGAGCTGGAGTGCTATTACACATTATAATGTACAATTACTACTAATTAAACTTATTTTAGTCTTAATTAGGAAGTTTGACCAAAAATCAACTTTTCAGCCCCGATTAGCTTAAACACTAGGCTTTATTAGAGCCGAATAGGGCCCAAACAGAGAGAAAAAGTGATTTTTCAGGAGCCAAGAGTAGTATTACATAGTATCTTTGTAGAATTACTACTAATTAAACTTGTTTCTAGTCAGTTTTTGTGCATAATTATGTGTATAATTATAACTATTTAACCTTATTTCTACTTTAAATTAAGAAGTTTAATCAATAATCAAACTTTCAGCCATGATTGGCCTGAATTAGGCCATATTAGAGCCGTATAGGGCCTCAATAAAGACATAAACGTAGTTTTCAAGAGCCGAGAGTAATATGACATAGTTTCTATGTACAATTATTACAAATTAACCTTGTTTCTAGTGTTAATTGGGAAGTCTGATATAAAGTAAAACTTTCAGCCCCGATTGGCATGATCTAGGCCTTATAAGAGCTAATTAGGTCCCAAATAGAGAGAAAATTGTGGTTCAAGGGCTGTGGCAGTAGTATTATATTGTTTCTTTATACAAATACTTCTAATTAACCTTGTTTCTAGTCTTAATTGGGCAGTTTGACCAATAGTCAAATTTCAAGCCCCAATTGGCTTGATTTAGGCCTCATGCTTTAAATAGGGTCCAAATGGGGGAGAGAAAATGTGATTTTCAAGAGCGGGAGTACTATTATATAGTTTTTTATACAATTAATACTAATTAAACTTGTTTTTAGTTTTAATTACGAAGTTTGACCAAAAGTTAAACTTTCAGCTCCAATTGCCTGAAGTAGACCTTATAAGAGCCGAATAGTGCCCAAACAGGAAGAAAACGTAGTTTTCAAGAGCCGTGCCGTGAGTGGTATATATAGTTTTATGTACAATTACTACTATTTAAACTAGTTTTTATTCTTTATTGAGAAGTTTGACTAAAAGTCAAACTTTCAACCCCGATTGGCCTGAACTAGGCCATACAAGAGCCGAACGGGACCCAAACGGAAAGAAAACAAGGTTTCAAGAGCCGAGATTAATATTACTTAGTTTCTGCATATAAATACTACTATTTAACCTTATTTCTAGTCTTAATAGAGAAATTTAACCAAAAGTACAACTTTCAGCTTGATTGGCCTGAACTAGACCTTATAAGAGGCAAATAAGGCTCAAATAGAGAGAAAACATAGTTTTCAAGAGCCGTGAGTGGTATTATATAGTTTCTAGTACAATTACTACTAATTAAACTTGTTCTTTATCTTAATTGAGACATTTAAACAAAATCAAACTTTCAGCTGTTAATGACCTGAATTAGGCCTTTTAAGAGCCGAAAAGGGCCCAAACGTGGTTTCAAGAGTCAGAATTAAATTACATAATTTCTATGTACGATTATCTATTAACCTTTTTCTTCTTTCTACTCTGAATTGAGATGTTAACTAAAAATCAAACTTTTAGCCCCGACGGTGTGGTTAAGGCTTATTCGAGCCGTTGTAGGGCCTAAAACAGGGAGAAAATGTAGTTTTCAAGGTCCGGGAGTAGTATCACATAGTTTCTATGTACAGTTGCTACTAATTAACTTTATTTCTAGTCTTTATACGAATACTTGTTCTAAATAAAACTTTCTGCTCCAATTGGCATGATTTAGGCCTTATAAGAGGCGAATAAGGTCTAAATGGGGAGAAAACATGATTTTCAAAAGCTGAGAGTGGTATTACATAGTTTTATATGCAAATACTACTAATTAAACTTGATTTTACTCTAAATTAGGAAGTTTGACCAAAAAATCTAACTTTCAGTCCAGATTGGCCTGAACAAGGGCTTATTAGAGCCGTATAGGCCTAAACGAGGAGAAAAATGGTTTTCAAGAGCGGGGAGTGGCATTATGTAGTTTTATATTTGATACTGCTAACTAAACTTGTTATTACTCTAAATTCAGATGTTTGACCAAAAGTCAAACTTTCAGTCCCGATTGGCCTGAAATACGGCTTATTAGAGATGAATAGGGCCGAAATAGGGAAAAGTGGTTTTTAAGAGTTGAGAGTAGTATTACATAGTTTCTACAAACAATTACTACTAATTAACTTTATTTCATTTCTTAATTGGGATGTTTGCCTAAAGTCAAACTTTCAGCCCCGATGGCCTGAACTAGGCCCTGTTAAGAGTCGATGGGTCCAAACAAAAAGAAAACATGGTTTCAAGAGCCGAGAGTGGTATTACATAGTTTCTATGTACAATTACTAATAATTAAACTTGTTTTTATTCTTATTAGGAAGTTTGACCAAAACACAAACTTTCAGCCCCGATTGGTCTGAATTAAGCCTTATTATAAGAGCCGAATAGGGCCAAACTGGGAGAAAATGTGGTTTTCAAGAGTCGGGGGTAGCATAACATAGTTTCTATGTACGATTACTACTAATTAACTTGGTTCACTCTAAATTGGGAAGTTTGATTAAAAATCAAACTTTCAGCCCTAATTGGCCTGAAGTAGGCCTTATTAGAGCCGAATTGGGCCAAAACAAGGGAGAAAATATGTTTTCAAGAGCTAGAAGTAGTATTATATAGTTTCTATGAACATTTACTGCTAGTTAACTATGTTTCTAATTTAATTAATATTTTGGATCCAAAATCAAACTTTCATCCCTTATTGCCTGAACTAGGCCATATAGAGACAAAAGGGCCCAAATGGGGAAAAAAAAGTGATTTTCAAGAGCTGGAGTGCTATTACACATTGTTAATGTACACAATTACTACTAATTAAACTTATTTTTAGTCTTAATTAGGAAGTTTGACCAAAAATCAACTTTTCAGCCCCGATTAGCTTAAACACTAGGCTTTATTAGAGCCGAATAGGCCCAAACAGAGAGAAAACGTGATTTTTCAGGAGCCAAGAGTAGTATTACATAGTATCTTTGTAGAATTACTACTAATTAACTTGTTTCTAGTCAGTTTTTGTGTATAATTATGTGTATAATTAAACTATTTAACCTTATTTCTACTTTAAATTAAGAAGTTTAATCAATAATCAAACTTTCAGCCATGATTGGCCTGAATTAGGCCATATTAGAGCCGTATAGGGCCTCAACAAGACATAAACGTAGTTTTCAAGAGCCGAGAGTAATATGACATAGTTTCTATGTACAATTATTACAAATTAACCTTGTTTCTAGTGTTAATGTGGAAGTCTGATATAAAGTAAAACTTTCAGCCCCGATTGGCATGATCTAGGCCTTATAAGAGCTAATTAGGTCCCAAATAGAGAGAAAATGTGGTTTTCAAGGGGCTAGTAGGTAGTATATATATTGTTCTTTATACAAATACTTCTAATTAACTTGTTTCTAGTCTTAATTGGGCAGTTGACCAATAGTCAAATTTCAAGCCCCAATTGGCTTGATTTAGGCCTCATGCTTTAAATAGGGTCCAAATGGGGAGAAAATGTGATTTCAAGAGCCGGGAGTACTATTATATAGTTCTTTATACAATTAATACTAATTAAACTTGTTTTAGTTTTAATTACGAAGTTTGACCAAAAGTTAAACTTTCAGCTCCAATTGGCCTGAAGTAGACTTATAAGAGCGAATAGTGCCCAAACAGGAAGAAAACGTAGTTTTCAAGAGCCGTGAGTGGTATTATATAGTTTTATGTACAATTACTACTATTTAAACTAGTTTTTTATTTTATTGAGAAGTTTGACTAAAAGTCAAACTTTCAACCCGATTGGCCTGAACTAGGCATACAAGAGCCGAACGGGACCCAAACGGGGGGAGGAAAACATGGTTTTCAAGAGCCGAGATTAATATTACTTAGTTTTCTGCATATAAATACTACTAATTAACCTTATTCTAGTTTAATAGAGAAATTTGACCAAAAGTACAACTTTCAGCCTTGATTGGCCTGAACTAGACCTTATAAGAGGCAAATAAGGCTCAAATAGAGAGAAAACATAGTTTTCAAGAGCCGTGAGTGGTATTATATAGTTTCTATGTACAATTATACTAATTAAACTTGTTCTTTATCTTAATTGAGACATTTAAACAAAACTCAAACTTTCAGCGTAATGACCTGAATTAGCCTTTTAAGAGCCGAAAAGGCCCAAAGTGGTTTCAAGAGTCAGAATAATATTACATAATTTCTATGTACGATTATCGCTATTTAACCTTTTTTCTACTTGAATTGAGATGTTTAACTAAAAATCAAACTTTTAGCCCCGACCGGTGTGGTTAAGGCTTATTCGAGCCGTGTAGGGCCTAAAACAGGGAGAAAATGTAGTTTTCAAGGTCGGGAGTAGTATCACATAGTTTCTATGTACAGTTGCTACTAATTAACTTATTCTAGTCTTTATACGAATACTTGTTCTAAATAAAAACTTTCTGCTCCAATTGGCATGATTTAGGCCTTATAAGAGGCGAATAAGGTCTAAATGGGAGAAAACATGATTTTCAAAAGCTGAGAGTGGTATTACATAGTTTCTATATGCAAATACTACTAATTAAACTTGATTTACTCTAAATTAGGAAGTTTGACCAAAAATCTAACTTTCAGTCCAGAGATTGGCCTGAAGGGCTTATTAGAGCCGTATAGGGCCTAAACGAGGAGAAAATATGTTTTCAAGAGCGGGGGGAGTGCATTATGTAGTTTCTATATATGATTACTGCTAACTAAACTTGTTATTACTCTAAATTCAGATGTTTGACCAAAAGTCAAACTTTCAGTCCCGATTGGCCTGAAATACGGCTTATTAGAGATGAATAGGGCCGAAATAGGGAAAAGGTGGTTTTTAAGAGTTGAGAGTAGTATTACATAGTTTCTACAAA